>CM062812.1:564506247-564785194 GCA_031772625.1 Pinus tabuliformis | reverse complement strand
CTTTGAGAACATCATTAGGAAAGTGGTCGTATTTTCAGTTGGGGCTCCTACTCCAAATGGTGTGGGGTCTAATTTGGACTTCATATCGGGGAGACCCCCTTCCCTGTTGTATGTATCCAACACCTTCAACATTATAATATGTAAAACTAAAAACTTGGGTCATCTTTGAAGGTGTTACATTAGGACCTCTTCCACCAAGTGAGAATGTGAGAAATAATAGGGAGTAGTATTGATGCTTAAAGGAAAATTTCAAAAATCTCAAGCCATTCATTCACTAGTAATTGTACCTTGTATATTATTAATTATACCAATAACATAGGGCCAAGTAGAGTTGAACCTATGAAACTTTGTAAGTTGGGGATTTTTCTCTTCTTTATTCCATACGTCACATGTACACAATTTTTGTCTACATTATTAGTTGTCATCCTTTTTCTGGTACATAAAGCTCAAAGTTAATAGATCAACAATTTTCCAAAAGTGAACTCCAAGAGAAGTGACATGAAAAATAATGCAACTTTTACTTTTAGATTAAGTTGCAAAGATACTAATTTATGTAATATGTTAAGAGTCAATTGTACCTGAGTTTTACTTTTTGTAGTTTCTGCTGGAACTTTTTTCATTATTTCTTCTATAGCATATCGACATTACCATGTGTATGACTGATGTATACCATAGGGGTAGTTGATCAAATGTAGTGATAAAGCATAAGGGTAGCTAGTGAGAGGATCAATAGTAGAACATCTAATGATTATAGCTTTAGGGGATCTCCTTTAGCTACTTGAATTCAAGAAGGAAACATTCCTAGCCTTCAGTCTAGGAGTTTCTCCTTTTACCTATCACTTTTTATGGACTTTTCTATTATTTTTTCTACATCTAAACTAATTGTTTATTATCATATCATTCATTCATGGAATTCCCTAAACAAAAAGACGCCTTACTAATAATAAACCCACAAGCCTCTCTTAATGTCTTTGCTTTGTAAGAAAACTATTACAAAGATTATTTGCTTAGTAACATGCCAAATCATGTTATGTCCTTGTTATTGAAATGAAAAAGACAAATTGACAAAAAAATTCAATCTTTTTCATAACAACTATGCTAATATTAATAAGAAGGTTTTAAAATTAACTTTTCTGACATTAGACTTGTTGATTTATGTAACGAGGCCCCAAATTCCCAGACTTAATCTTCATATAATTGGAGAACTAAAACCATTTATTCCATCTTATTGTCTTATTAAAATAAGAATCGATGTGAACTTAGAAAAAGTCGTCCATTTCCCTTTTGTACCATGGTATTATAAATAACACAAGAGAATAACAATTTATGTCTATATAATTTTGCAATTACTACTCAAATTTTTAAATAGTTATTAAATATATAACTAAATCAATCAAATCTATAAATTATATTATTCATTCTGCATATCTAAATTTTCAACTTTTTATAAAATCTAATAGAATTTACACCTCCACCAAAACCGTTATTACTCTTTTCATATTCTTTACTACATTATCCATCATCCAAGTATCCTATTAATTATTTATTGTTACATAATTACAGAGTCAGAAGATATACACTACAACCCTTTTTACCTTAAACTATAAGAAACCCATCGTTTAAAGAAATATATATTTGACAATTCACCAACTAAACGGATTGAAAATTATTTGTTCGATAATCTTTTGACTTTGAAATTTAAGAAACCATCCATTGGAGAAACAAAGCATATAGATTTTTGTCAGCAAACAAATAAAACCTCAAACGTTTGAAGCTGCAGATTAATTAATACCATAGCCATGATTTGAAAAGTATTTGTTTTAAAGCTTTCCCATGGTTTTTTTCATAATTTTTACATTAAAATTTTGTGTAACGCGACGATTTTTCAATCTTCTTTTATACAAATTAAAGAAGACCCAAAACATGACATTATGTAAAAAAGAAAATATGTTTTTATACAAATACTCCCTTTTTTTTAACAACTCAAATATGCTTCGTGGATGTTCCAATTTAGCCTAACTTCTTTCTAGGATTAAGGTTTTTACATATTGGAGTTTTTCCTTTCCATGATTTTTTGCATTATTATAAAATGTAGTTTCCACTGCTTATTATGAGAACTTTAAGAATATATATAGTAATCACATCTCTTTTTTTATATAAACTACCACCATTTTAGTATTGTTGTGCATAATTATTACATTCGTTGTTTTTTACCATTGGATTATTAATAATTAATTTTGTTGGTAGAATTTTATTTTTAATATTTTATATAATTTAAGTGTAAATTATATAGTGAATCTATGATATGGAAAATGTATTTGTGCTATATTAAAGAATACATTTAATTTTAATAGATATTGAAGAATAATTCTCGATGTCTTTTTGTTGAATCTCTTTGAACATATTATTATAATAAAATAACCCTCTATTTTTGCTATATATTTTAGGTGTCTATGTTTTCCATGTTATTTTTAATATGGATTGTATTTCTACTCTAGTATGATGACATGACACAACTCCTATAAACCTTGATGATGATTACACAAATTGATTCACTATTCTTTTTATCTTTCTTTTTGTATTTAATCAATAATGTTATTACTATTCTTTTTATCTTTCTTTTTGTATTTAATCAATAATCTTATTAGAGAGTAATGGAAAATAGGATAACATTAATTACATTGTATCAACAAACGAGATCAAAAGGGTCCAAGTTACCTAAATCATTCATCTTCTTTTCCTTTATAAAGGAGCGCCCAAAGAATGAAACTAGTAGTAGAGAGGTTGCTTTTTGAGTCACCAATATATGAATGACTACATTAACCTTAATGGGTGGAGGAAAATGAATTCTAGAAGATACATGCTTATATTCTTATAACACTTTATCTGTTTATACCTAATGAGGATTAATTACAAAATATTTCCACTGGGTATATTTTTCATGTCTTGGTCAAATCCATGATTTGTGATGGAACTTTCGTCAACTCTTAATCTCATAGGATTTTATGTTGATGGAAGAACACATGTAAAAAGTTGATAAGGTAAACTTGAGAGATATTACAAGCTCTTTAAAAGCCAAGTAATTATATAAACAACTGTAGATGTGAGAGCTTCTTGAGTTGTTGAAAGGGTTCTAGGCATCAAACAATGAAGTAAAAGAAGTGCATATGAGGAAAGAAAATACATCATTATGGATCTTAAAGGATGTGAAGCAATCTAGGCCAAAGAATCTATTCAATGCCCACCACCCTTATTGATACTTGGCTTTAATGGCTCCTCTTTTCCCACAACCCTACCCAACTAAGCCCCCTTCCCACCACCTTCCCTCAATAATTAAATCTAGATGCACCTATCTACAGTTTTTTAATATACTAAAATGCCCATTAACCTTTATATACTAGTCAATGTATTGCTTTCATTTTTAAAATTTTAAACATTTATGTAAACCCACATGCTATAATATTGTCAACTTAATGAACCGAATATATACTTTTCTTTATAATATTATGTATTTTATTTTAATCTAAACATGAAAAAACTTAAAAGTTATAACACCCACTTATAAATATATCAAAAGAGATATAATGAGAATACATGAAAGATACATGTAACAATATTTGTAACCTTGGAGATTCTTAAAATGTAAATAAGCTTCCTTAAACTACCATGTCTTATCAATACCACACGTCAAAAAAACATAACTCATTTCACAGTTTATATATATACATATACATAAGGCATAACTCATTTCAGAGTTTATATATATACATATACATCAAGGCCTTCTCTTGAACTTTGATAGGTTAACCTTTCTTTTAATCCAAAAATTTATCTTAAGATCGTAAATGAAAGATGTTGGCGAATTTCAAATATTAACTAGTGTGCATCTCTAAATCTATGTTCACCTTTTCACATTTACCTAATACAATTATAATATTACCATACAAATTATCAAGTAATAAATGGCATCGTGTGAATACATGTGAATCTTTTCACCTCTACCTAATACAATTATAAAATTACAATGAAAATTATCAAATGACAAATGATATCATGAGAATACATGTTTACCTTTTCACATTTAGATTACTATGGAATTATTACATAACAAATGGCATCGTGCTAATAGATGAGTTTATAAATAAAAGGTTTATAAAAAAAATGAAAGGGAGAAAATCACCCAACCACATTTAATCTTATGGTTGTGCTAGTTAAATTGAAAGATAAAAGAAACATAACTACATAAGTCTCAACCACCTATCTAAACTACTAATAAAAATATTTAATGTAAGTTAAATCTTAATTATTGTTTAAATTAAAATTCTATCGCATCTATTCCAATTACACATTAATTACAATGATACCACATACCACAGTAATTACAATGAAAATGAAATTATAGCTCAAGTTCATTGTAGTTATAGCTCATATTTCTTGCAGTAGCAATTGATTATCCCAATGATACTAGCAATTGATTCATCCCAATGATACAGTGAGTGACTACCTTGTTTCAACAACTACAGCATGAATATAATTCCTTTATAATAAATACTAAATTATAACTTGTACTACCTGTAGCAATTGAGTCATCCCAATGATGTTGTTCATGAACTAGTGGTTTATTACCTTTCCATGTATTTCCTTTTGTTCTCTTCATGATTAGCCTCGTATTATCTCCGTTGGAATCTTTGTGCTTGAAAAATCGGCAAATAATGAAGTAGTCTGGCTGTCGATTAGCATTACAACACGCTTGAGGCGATTAAACCCCAATTTTGATATTATGTCGAAACACTAAATCCATGAGTACAAGCTCAAGCTCCTGTCCATTGAACTACTTTGATGCTCACATTTTTTGTGAATCGTTGTGTGACATGCGCGCAAGATGCGACCGTGAACTCTAATATATACCATGCCCGTTTGCTTACTCACTGTGAGCTTTGAATGTTCATATCTCCTTTTCACTTTCATTTTATGGTGAAAATTGTTTGACAAACTTAATAGAATTCCAACCTAACAAACCATATTTAACTCCACCATAATTATAAAAAGTTTATAATCCTTGGCAGGCATTTCATAGGCAGCGAGACAAGTTTAAACCAATGACGAACTATTAGAAAATTCTTACATAAAACAAAACTTAAAAACGAATGACCGGGATTTCAAACAAATTCGAAGCAGCATGGCTTCACAATATAGCCAAAGTTTCCGAAGCATAACATATTAGATGGAATCAACAAGCTCACGTTATTCCAATGTTTTAGTCACACAGTTATAAATTTCCGTCATTTAGTATGAGATGGAATTAACAGGTTTACATCATTTCATCTTTTGGTCACACAGGTATATACAATATAATAGAATGTTCAAACATTGTTACACAACTATTTACAATACATTATGTACATTGGTACACAATTATTTACAATACATTAGAATGATGAACTGTCACTGTTGCCAGCATTGTTGCTAGTAGCACTTGTACCAGCCTTGTTGGCACTGTTACTTGAACTGCCCAATAATTTTTCATATGATATTTGATTTGAATTTGACTTTGGGGTAGCTTCAAGAAAAGTGTCTCGAATGCTTTCTAATGTGTCTACAACATCCATCATATTAGGTCTTCTCTGAGGGGATAGTTGTGTGCATAGCAAACCCATTCTTATGAGTTGACCCAGGCACATTAGCTTTTTATCTTCTTCAGTAGTATTTGTGTTACTAGTTTTCAATAGACTTTTGTCTACCATTTCTTCTAGTTGATTTGGAAAACCATCACTCACCATTTTTCAAATCCATTCCTTCTACAAACAGGTTATGGGTGGGTTTCTTTCTTGTGAGCATCTCCAATAGCACTATTCCATAACTATAAACATCACCTTTTGTTGTGACCTGCCCTCCTTGTCCATATTCTGTATTTTCACAGACACTGTTAAGTTTTAATATTCACAATTTTCAATAAAAATAGAAAACTAAAGACAAAATATGTTATCTAGTTCAAATTATACCTGGAGGAATGTAGCCTACCGATCCTTTGAGTGCATATGTAGAAATGGACGCTGATTCCTTGGAATTTGCAAAACATATGGTAGCAATTCCAAAGTCTATTATATATGCTGTGAGATCATCCCCAAGAAGCACATTGTTGGGTTTTAGATCACAATGAATCACTTGCATGAAACAATGATGATGAAGATATGCCAAACCATGTGCAATGTCTATTGCTATATTCAACCTCTGAATCAAACTCAAAGCACTTGAACCTTCTTCACCATTAGGATATAACCACTTTTCTAAGCTTCCGTTTTCCATGAACGGAAATATTAAAGCTTTGAAATCCAGGTCTGAATAACATGTTATAATTTTAATCAAATTCCTGTGTCGAACTCTACTCAAAACATTGCACTCTCTCTCAAAACTCTTATTTGCCCCTTCATTTTCCAAGCTGATAACCTTAACTGCTACAATTTTTCCATCATACATAACCCCTTTGTACACTTTACCAAAACTCCCCACCCCCAATAAGTTGCAGTCACTAAATTCATCTGTTGCAGTGACAAGCTCCCTATAAGAAATTCTTTGGTGACCCACTTTTAAAGATACTAGAGCCATTAGTCTCTTGTGATTTCGTCTCCACAGATACCCAAAAACAAACACAATATAACGATAGCAAAAACTGCTCCAACAGAAATGATAACCCTTTCCACATGAAAATGACTTTTATGTTCACGAGCAGAGCAGAGTGGTAATCCTACCCAACTTCCACATAAGCCCACATTTCCCATAAATGCAGTGGCACCGAGCCTTTTGAAAATTCCATCTTTAGGGACTTCTCCGGATAACTTGTTGAAAGAAAAATTTAAGTACGAGAGTATTTTAAGTTTTTCCAAAGACATGGGTATTTCACCTGACAAATTGTTGAAAGAAAAATCTATATATTGAAGATTTAGAATCTCGCCGAGTGAAGCTGGAATATGACCTCCAAGTGCGTTGCAGGAAAGATCTACAACTTGAACCATAATTATTTTGCTTAGTCCCAAAGGTATTGTGCCTTCTAATAAATTGTTTGAAATCCTGAAACCCTGAGCCAAATTTACAAGACCTCCCAACTCTGGAGGTATGTGCCCCCTGAGCCTGTTATATGATAAGTCTAAAAGTAGCAACTTCACACATTTCCCTAAAGCTGCAGGGATGGTACCTGATAACTGGTTATTTCTGAGATTCAGATATTCTAGCTGCTGGAGGTAGGCAACAGATTCGGGATTCTTCCAGTGAGATTATTTCCCCCGACAGATAGGATCCCTAGCCATTTGAGTTCGCCGATTTCCATTGGGATGTTTCCATCTAGATTATTGGAACTCAGAAATAACCTCTCCAACCTTTGAAGCTTATTGAGTGAAGAAGGAATTGCTCCGGAAAAATGATTCCTCTCTAAGATAAGGCATGTTAAACTAGTTAGGTTTCCAATATGCGGAGGTATTTCGCCTGTTACATCATTGAAACCCAAGTCTAGCATACTCATGGTTTTAGAGAGCTGGCCAATAGAAGAGGACAAACGTCCGGTGAGATTATTAGAGTATAAAACGAGTTCTCGTAGGGAGGTACAGTTTATTAGAGCAGTAAGAATGGGCAAGCTCGTGCTGCTGCCGCTAATCAGTTGATTATAAGCTAAGCGAAGCCGCTGGAGTTTGGTCAACTTACCCAACTCCATGGGCACTACCCCGCTGAGCTGATTTGCCCCGAATTCGATGACTTGAAGCTTCGTACAATTGAACAAGGTAGCGGGAATGCTTCCACTCAAATGATTACCATACATATATAATCCCATCAATTGGGTGTGCCTAGTACACATTTCCGATGGAATGCGTCCAGTCAAATGGTTGTTACTTAAGGTCAATTCTTGGAGATGTGTGCAGTTTGAAAAGGAAGAAGGAATTTGCCCTGTCAGACTGTTATTCCGAACAATGAAGCTGCGGAGAAAACTCCGAGTACACAAATCGGAGGGAAGGAGCCCCGTCAGACTGTTAATTTGCAAATTTATGTAGACCAAAGAAGACATGTTTCCCAAACAGGCAGGAATTGTACCAGACAAATGGTTGTATCCTAAGTCATAGTTTTGTAAATTGGAAAGAACACACAGCTCTGAGGGAATATTTCCTCTCAGATAGTTTCCGGACAAACTCAAAGTTGTTAAACTACGACATCCCGCCAGAGTTGGTGGAATGGAACCTTGGAGTTGATTCATATTGAGGAAAAGGTCATGTAAACGAAAGAGGTTTCCCAACTGATAGGGAATGGGACCATGAAAATTGTTATGGCTAAGGTCAAGTTTTACTAGAAACGAGAGATTGCCAAGAAGAGGAGAGAGGGTACCTTCTAATCCCATACCCGAAACATTTAGGTACACCACTCTGTGCCCACTGCATCTGATACTTGTCCACTCGCATACTGAAACATCTGATTTCCAGTTGGTGGGTAATGCCTGGGAGGGATTATAAGTCCTGATTGCAGACATGAATCCAAGCATAGCCTCTTGGTCGGTAGCATTGCTTATATGAGCACTGGAACGATTAGATAATCGAACTGTGGCAAACCCAAAGGGAATGACAAGGAAGAACAAATAAACGAGTAATAGAAACATTCTCTCTGCACAAACGAAAAGAGAAGGAATGTAACAGATCTCCATCACCTCCTGCAAGAGAATAAAATTTTCAAGGCTAAGGAAGGGTCGCAGTTTCTTGATCGATCTACCTATATAAAGTGAGTATATCTCTGGAGGCGAACTACAGTGTAAGGCGATACTGGGCGTCCCATTCAACAACAGGTGTATCGCAAGTTGCGACACATAATTCAGTACGCCGTCCTTCTCGATAATAAATTGAGAGTTAATAAAGCAGATTTCATTGTGACTGCAGTCAGCCGTCACATATGAAGTGGTCGGCCACAATTGAAGTGTTCGACAACATCAATCGAAAAGAATCCGATGCGTGAAAACAGAGTTTTAGATAACGCAGAAGAATACAAAGTTAAGTCAACTCCATAATCAACCAACCATCCGATTGCGGACACGTAGTGATTACTAAGTTCTATTTAATATTTTAAAAATTAATGATATGAATTTTACAAAACTCTCATATGGGAATATGGAAACCGTACTCTAACGAGGCCAAAATTTCTCCAACAGAAAAGAATGGAAATAAATATTCACAGGATTTTGAGAAAATTTAGCAGAAACTTTTGGAAATCTGGGTCAAGTTTCAGGATTTTGAGTGTCTAGGGATTTTTGAAGATGTTAAATTCATTTCCACCATCAAAAAACGATTCAAACACTTCTAGAATTAGATTTCTCGAAGAAAAAAAATCACAAATTCTAACAAAAAATTACTAGTCCCAACCAAATTGTAGCCTGAGTAGACAATGCCGGAACGGAAGAATTGTTTTCCAATTTCGAAACGTGTTAGTAACTTTCGCTTTAGACAGTGTTTGGAACTCAAGTTGTTTTCCAATTTCCAAACAGTGTTTGGAACACAAGATGCGATGCATATATAATGTATTGAATGATACAATTTTGAAATGAGTTGTAACTAGCAATTGCATTGATAGTGCAAAGGAACATCGAAAGGAGGAGCCATGATGTGGAAGGAAGCTATCTCCTTGTGTTACATGTCATGGTACATCATCAATGTCACCTTATGGGGTGCACAATGCCACATTGAAGAGGGAAAACTTTCTAACCTCTAGACCTCAGGGGCCACTCCAGTCCTTGCAATCAAAAGGGGTCGTGTCAATGTATGCAATCTCTACTTGAGTCTTACTTTTCTATAGCATCCACAGATGCTATAGATGATAGCACATCCAAAACAATGCCATGTATTTTGGGCATCGACATGTGGTTTTCCATCTGTATGTTATGAGACTAAGTTATGAAATCAGATAAATAAACAAGGGTAATGATTTTTTCCTGTCCTTTTAAAGATAGAATAAAGTTTGATAGTCAATCTGAATATTGCAACAACGCTCCGGACCAAGTTATCTCTTAATGGGTCTGATTTGATTCTTTCCCCAAAGATTAGAGTCAGACTTGAGCCAACTCACACTTGGAGTTTGGTAAAGAGGCAATTAAAAGACCAGTATAGTGCTAGTGGGAGAAATACCTCAACTCCAACCCAAAACAAAGGGGAGCTAGAATTATAACCTAAAAATATATACTTTCAAGTTTCAACCATTTTACCATAACAGAGCACCAATGGTATCAAGAGAAGAGTGGCTCACCTGTTCAAATTGGTTTTCGCCGATCTTTTTTTCCATCTCATTGGATATCAAAATGAAATGTTTGTGATGAGAATATGGTACTATTTCCAAGTTTGAGAAATAAATAGTCGAAATCAGAGTTGAGCTGAGAATTACGATAACCAAAAGTTGTCGTGGATTTTCAATCCATCATCGTGGCCCTCTTGGTCTAAAGTGTTGTACAATTTATCTATCCACATAGTAGAATCGCTTTTCCTGCCCTATACTTCGAGTCCAATATGGCCCAAAACAGTGATTGAGAGCTATCCTTCCTTGAATCCTAGTCGACAAAAGAGAAGGCTTATTGAATTTATCCACCTCCTTGCTTAAGGGTTGTCGTAAGGCACTTGAGGGATGTTCCCCATTCTTCCAGCATTGACCTGCAGCAGAGATTTCACCTTTGTTTACAATGCTAGAATACTTGTGACCTAGAGCTTTTACGTACTCAAGGGACTTCGAAATTCTCCGGATGTTATACAATCACCACCCTCTGATGACTCAATTGCACGACCATGAGTGACTCTACCATTCAAACCGAGAGGTGAGCGGCTAATGGTGGAAACCCTCTTATACACTAAATCAACATCCTGTTTCAAATTTTTGGAAGTCTAATCTACGATCGTGGTGAGAGAAATACCATGCTACGTAGCAGACAATCGGCTTGGTATCTGCACTGGGATTCTTTATTTTTGAAACGTAACTCAAATGTAAACCCTAAAATCAAGCTACGGTCTCTACCAGTGATCATGTGTTGAAACAGATTTAAGATTTCACATTTCAGAGAACGGTTGAAATCTTCGCGAGTTCCACTAAATGATACAGGAGTTCATGATAGTGCAGACTCTTACGTGTTGAATACAAAGGAAAAATCTGAGAGCACAACATCCTCTTCGTTGAATAATCCTCATGTCTCTAACTAATCCTCATGTCTCTAAAGTCTACATTCAATGATTCAATTTGTATTGGCGTTGGATGTGAAGAAGAGGAACTTCAGTGGCATCGTTTGGTAGTCAAACTTCTGGTGTTTGTCCTTTAATTTGATTCATACGTGGCAGTTCACAAATTTGCTTCGCTTCGACATGTGGTTGTCAAGACAAGCAAATATTTTCATAAATATCTCCATAATTGATAACAATTCTCACACTGTCATCTTGCTCAGACTGTGGTCACCATATCATTCCTCATGGTTACAAACTTTAAACCCATGAAAAATCACAACTATATTTAAGATTTCATTTTCCATTGTTACATAATATTCAAACTTTTATATATATATATATATATATATAACGTTAGAAAGCCTTTTAATTAATTTTTATTAATCAAAACACTGATAGATTCCATTACCTTTACATAAAATGAAATACAAATTCGGAGAAACAAGAATTTTACACACATGGTTAAATATAAGAGGGAAATGATAAACGACCAACGAGTTGGCACTAAGTTGATTTGTCATGAGTTTATACAGACGACGTCACCATTGATTTACTTGGTAACATGGACAACGACGTCGTTCTTTGGGCACATGGGAACGTCAAAATTATAGCTTGGGTTTACAATGTGTGAGCATAAATACTATCCCGCCATGTTGGGTTTGTGCACGCGCTGCTCTTGTATGCAAAATAGAGCTACCAAGAACATATGCATCGCCTTCTCCTTAGGAAGGTCATTAAGTCTGCCATCTATTGTTGAAAAATGGCAACAAGAAATTCTAGTTTAATTTGTCCTTGAATTAAACTGTGAATTAAATTCGAATTCTATTCTCATAGAAACTTAAAATAGCTAAATTAAGATTATTAAACTTACTTAACTTAGGAAATTCGAGTTGGAAGTCTTTTGGAAGTCATGTATATGTTCTCCCTACTTTGTAGGAGTACAGTGTAAGTTAATTGTGAGTTGTAAAATAGAAGACTCAGTTTCATGAGTCAGTTCAGTTAAATTAGTTCTCAAAATAATTGAGAGAACTAATAGTGAGTTAACAGTCAGTGGTGACACTAATGAACTCCAACAGTGCTACTCTAGTTAACTGAATATTTACTCATCAAAATTTCATGTATGTCGATTCTGAGAAAGACCTAGTTGAGACTTGAGTGCAAGGACAATGTACTATTTGTTTTAGATTTTTCCGAGTTGCACTGATAGTACATGCATTCAAGAACTGATCCTTAATGGATTGCGCTATTTTTAGAGGCTTTATTTCCCTTTAAATACAAGCTATCCTTCATAAGAATTACACATTGGAATAGAGACTTGGAGAGCTTGTGAAGAGGCTAAGCTTTGGCCTTGAGCTTGCTTATGAGTTGCAGATTGAATTTGCCGAGTGTTTGGATTGTTCTAGAGAGAACAAGCATTGTAACTTCATCTTGATTTTCCGGATTAATCCAAAACAAATAGTGGGGTTTTGAGTTGCGGCTTTCCTTGGATATTTATTGTGTTATGTGTCATTCATTATCTTCCTCTTGTCGATTATTATTTTCTCAATGTTTATGGGATTTCGTTGTAAAGAGTAGAAGTAGATTCTTGTCTCTTGCTTTAGCAATTTGCATTAGCTTGTGAATCTACAGGATTTTTTACATCTATAATCTTCATAACTTGTCTTTTCCAAATGGTCGTCTTCTTCACCCACCCTATGATGGTCCATGCCCTTGATTCATATGTGGCAGTTCACAAATTCACCTCGTTGTTATAGTTCATTCCATTAATTTACATGTCAAAAGAAACCAATGCTACATTAGTCACTTAATAAATTCCTTCCTTTTGCTCTCTTGAATTTACTTACCGCTCCTAAGCATTTGTTTCAGGATCAGTCGTAACAACTTCAAATGGAATGGATAGTGCAAGAACCAAAACCTTCTATATTGCTCACCTATATTGTGAGTTCAACACATGCTAGGATGTAGGTTGCAAGAATCAACTAGTAAGATATGAAACTACTTTATCAGTAGCTTTAGAGTCATATTCAAGTGGGAAGGTAAGATGCAGTACCGAATAGGTCAGGAATATCACAGTACATAATCAAACTATTTTACACAAAATTTGCTACAATAATCCTTGCTTCTTTATAAAGTGATCTTAGATTATATTTTCTACCTTCACATATATCTTTTATTTCATTACATGTAATTTTTTAATTGACAAAAAAAATCATATTTTTTTGGGTTACTTTTAACCTTTTTATACTCCTCCGGACTTCCTATTTTAATGCCTTATTGCACATTACATATATAATGATAATTTTAATTGGGTTGTGATGTTGGGACATTATGATGCACAATGTTCATTTATTCACCATTTCATAATTATAGAAAATGAAAATTACAAGTGGCAATTTATTCTTTGAATTTTGGTTAACTTATTTAAATAGACTATTATTAATGAAATAGTTTTCATTCACCAAACTGTGTGCTACCTCGCATCTATGTCCACACAACCAATCACTCACTGGTTATGTGGCTCATATCAGTCCATATTACATTGGGCATTCTCCATGTCAAACACTGGCGGTGAAATCCATTTGGTTAACAAAACATATTTGATCCGTCCTATGACTCATTTCACATAACGTAATTTAAATTATAATCAATCTACTGAATATAGTGGAGTATAGATATAAAACTCGAAATCTATCAAATCAGGATTGAACTAGAAGCGTCGCTAGGTTATCATTGACCTTTTCCAATCATAAGGATTTGACCGGATTTCCATTGTTTAAATATTTTGTGACCAGTGCTACATTCTATCTAGCGGCACAATGGTTGGGCCTCTGTCACATGACCAAATCTGATCAAAATGCAGCCAAGAAAACGAGACCAGAACTTAGACCAAACTTCTGCGAATAAATATCAGACTTCCGCCATAAGCCATAAGTCTAGTCTTAGCTAAATGGATGCTAAGTCCACCATCGCCAAATTTTAGGTCAACGTTATGCCACGTGAAACCAGGGTTCGCTTATGTGTTTATCAGCGATCCAATAGGGTTTGCCTTTCCACATGAGTCGTTCCCATCACACATTAATCGACCCAAAACATGCAACTTCAAAGGACCAATGACCTGACGAAATACCGACGACAGGGAAAAAATAGTTTGCACGTGTTGATTTATGATGGGAGGGAGCAACGAAAATGCAGGGAGGAGATTGGTTGGGCTGAACAGTGTTTGTCCAGCCAACTCCATATAGAAAATGCCCTTCGGCCTAATTAAGTATAATCTTATTATACAACTAAAAATACCTATTTACTATCTATGAAGATGATACACAACATAAGCGTGCATGAAGATTGACCTGATTGCTTTCCTTGAGTCAATGGGCCATAGTACACGCACTGGGGAAAGCTAAATCCGAGCGGTGTTTTCATTCCCATTCCTAATTATCCAACCAATTATACAACTTTTAATTCCCATTCCTAATTATCCAACCAATTATATAAAATACCTACGCATGCTCTAATGGGCCTGTTATTACTTGTCTCGGAGTCCAATACCCCTATCCCAGGCACTCGGTAAATCTGAGCGGTATATTCATTCCCATTCATAAGAATGCAAATGCGTAGATGTTTTGCAGCAAGGTCTGCCCTAGCATCCGTTCACACCATCGTATGTGTATATTGAGGTTATACCCAAAAATTCCAAGACCACACGCTCTAAGGAAGAAAACACCAATGCCGCTAGTCTGCAAGTTTCACAGGTCAAATTAAACCTGAAACTCTATTTTATAGTATTAAATTTTAATAGAGGGAAACCATCTATACCCACTCTTGAAATCGGGATACAAACATATATCACTGCAATAAGCAGCTATGATATTTGGAAGAATGTCTTGTGGACCAGCAGTAGTAGGAGGCATGTGAGGATGGGGAGCAATACAATGGAGTGGGTTGCAAAGGCGACTCATCTGGGGGCCATTCCTCGTAGAATGGTGATTATCACAGTTGGTGCCTTCGCTAAGCTCATCACCTCTTATCTCAATTATACCCAGCCCACAATGCGGACACTTTTCTCCACCTCATCAAATCCAGGCCTCCTGGCGTGCCTCTCGTTACAGTCAACAATCATATGTCCCCGTAAGTAAGTTTACTTTTACCCTCATTCTCTTTTATTACAATGAGCACATTAATGCAATTTGGTTGATAGAGGAGGTTCGCTTATGGGTTTATTAGCTATCCAATAGGGTTTACCTTTCCACGTGAGTCGTTCCCATCACACATTAATCGAACCAAAACACGCAACTTCGAAGGACCACGACCACGACAAGGGAAAAATGGTTTCACGTGTTGATTTATGATGGGAGGGAACGACGAAAACGCTGGGATGAAAAGTGTTTTCCTAACCCACTCCATATATAGAAAAGCAGTTGTCTATAATGTGACTTTTTGGAAGCCTTTTCGGTGGGGTTTTCCGGTCAAAATCCGGCAGCAATTTATTGGAATGGCAAGTTTGATAGCTAGTTTCTGCACAATCAAAGCGTCCCAAGGGTTTTCCAGGGTGCTGAATCCAAATATGCAGTTAAAAAACCATTTTAACTGCAACAAATCAAGATTTAACTTCAATTTCTTATAGAAAACGCTTTAGGGTGTAAAAATAAGGATAGAATTAATATTTATTAAGTTTTTGGTTTAAATTTTAATGATGAATAAAGATTAAATAAAAAGTCTTACGGTGTAAAAATAAGGATAGAATTAATATTTATTAAGTTATTGGTTTAAATTTTAATGATGAATAAAGATTAAATAAAAAGTTTTAGTATTTTTCTTGTTGTTCGCACTGATTCCTTTGTTAAAGACTTTGCTTCCTTTGTTAAAGAGTTGAAGGATATAAGGCTAGAAGTTGGGGATCTATTAGTAAGCTTTGACGTTGTTTCCCTATATACTAATATCCTTATTCAAGAAGTCGTCGATGTCGTTAATCGGATCACTGATGATGACACAACCAAATTGGTTGGTCTATGCCTTACCTCCACCTTTTTCAACTTCTAGGGTGAGTTCTATGAACAAACCTATGGTGTTGTGATGGGTTCTCCTCTTTTCCCGACAATTGCCAACTTTTTCATGGAATATTTTGAGACCAAAGTTTTTGCCTCTACTCAATTCCGCCCCAAGCGATGGAAGAGGTTTGTTGACGATACTTGTGTCGTTTGGCCCCATGGTCATGAAAATTTAGATTTGTTTCTCAACCATCGTAATTCCCAATTTGACTCCATCAAATTCACAATGGAAATTGAGGTAGATGGGTGTCTTTCTTTTCTTGATATTCTCCTCTCTAGAATGAACATTCGTTCCGTTTCACACCAATTTTTTCGTAAAAAACACACATGAAACAATATCTTCAAGCCAGTTCTCATTATTTTCCGGCACAAAAACTCGAATTTCTCGACACCCTTGCCACCCGTGCGCTAAGAATTTATGATGAGAATCACTTAAAAGAGGAAAAATCTCATCTTCTGAAAGTTTTTGAAAAAAATGGCTATAGCAGGCATCAGGGCCTCAAAGCTTTTCAAAGAGCCAATAAAGAATCAAAGGTTAAACTTTCTCGTGATGATTAAATCTCCATTGTTCGGCTTTCATTTATCCAGGGGACCACCGATAAGATTTATCACATTCTCAAAAAGAACAAAGTTTATGCTACCTTCAAACCCTCTAATACAATTAGAAATTCTCTCAGATCTATTAAAGACCATGTAAACCCTAAAGACATGAAAGAGGTCTACTCAATCCCTTGTTCCTAGGGGATTCATATCCGGGAAACTGGTCACTCCATTAACCAAAGTATCCAAGAACATGCAACAAATATTAAGCACAATTGTTCATGTTCCTCAGCGTTCGCTGAACATGCAGTAAAATCCAAACACATGTCTGCATTGAAGATTCTTGAGTCATCACTAGGGTTAATCACTTCCATCATAGGAAGCTTACAAAGGCCATTGAAATTAAAAAAACACACAATTAATCTTAACGAGGATGATGGTTGGAAGTTAAGTAAGAGTTGGATCCATGCTCTCTCTTCATGTGTGTATATATATATATATATATATATATCTTTTTCACTTTATTATTAAAATATTATCCAATATTTTAACATAATAACATTTTAAACTAATTGTTGAATAATATTAATCTTTATTTTATAATTTGTTTGATAAAATAATATATATTAAACTTATTTTTAATTAATAATAAAATTTACAAATATATATTTTTTATTTTATTATTATTAATTTAGTTTAATTGTATTCAATATGATTTTAATTAAAAATAAAAATAATATAAAACAAAACAAAATTCTAATAATAATAATAATAATAAAATTATTAATTTATTAATTCAATAACTAATTTTTAATGTCTAATTTTGGAACCAGATACATTTTCGTTATTTAACCAGCCTAGATCCATCTTAACATCGGATCTATCAAGTGCCGAGAGGGATCAAATCTCTCGAGGTGCAAACTATTTTTTGAGTGCAAAACTTGAGGAAAGGTTTGCACCTCGAGAGATTTGATCCCTCTCGATGCTTGATAGATCTGATGTTAAGATGGATCTAGGATGGTTTCAGTTGTGTGCGATCATACAAAATTTGCTAAACATCTAATTATTTTGATCATTTTAAATATGCTAAATATGTCTAAGATTAATTTGGTCAATTTAATTTGAAATTTGCTTAGTTACCTCAGTTTGTTGAGATGAGAGACACTGTTAGTAACTTGAATGATGAAAAATGATGAAATACAAATTTTGAGTGCGAAGTATCAATGTAACAATTTTGATATATAGAAAATGTGAATACTAAGAATATAGTCAATTACAAACAATCTTCATTGCAATCAATCTAAAACTATTTTCTTCTACCGTTCCTATTGTCACACCTATTAGTTTTTCCATTTTCTCATATCGATCATATAAAAAGAGTATTTGGAATCATAGACCATTCAAATATTTAACTCGAGCTACTGTAGTAAACAACATACCTTGTCTCTGTTTCTCTCCAATATTAATAGTAGTTTTCTCGAAATTCAAACATTGTGACTTATGGAGTGTTAAACCCCAAATAATTTTCAATGGTAATTTTTTTTCTATTACCGCCTTTAAATGCAAAGTAATTAACAATGTCGAATGATGGAAAATGAGAATAATAAGAATGTACCCAATTATAAATAGTTTATAGTTTCAAGAAGAAAACATTTGGGGTAAGCAAACATTTTATTTAGGATGAAAATTCAAGTGTTGTATTTATGGTTAAATATTTTTTATGTGCTTACACTGAGAGAGAGTGTGTATGTTTTGGGGGTGAGAAGGAGAGACAAGGGGAGATAGAGATATAGATAGAGGGGAGGGGGCGAAGAGGGAAGAAGAGAGAGGCAAAGACATGGAGGGAGGAAGAAATATAGATATGGAGAGAGAAATGTTAGAGAGAGAGAGAGAGAAGAGGAAGAGAGAGAGAGCAAGGGGAAAGGGAGGGAGAGAGAGAGATAGATAGATATGGAGAGAGAGTGTGTATGTTTAGGCGTTGATATAAAGAAGCAAAGAAAGAGAGACAATGGGAGATAGAGATATAGATGGAGGAGGTAGAGATGTGCTTACACTGAAATCAATGCACACTATTAATCTAATTACTTCGAAATTAATGTACATCACACATCTTGTTGCATCAAATCATAAATCAACATCTACACTAAAATCAATGCATCTAGTGCAAACAAACAAATAGGATTAGAAATCAACATCTATACTGAAATCAATGCATTTAGTGGAAGCAATCAAATAGGATTAAAAATTAGCCGACACGTTTTTTTATTTAAATTAATTCTTATTTTTTTAATTAAATTTTTTTATTTCAAAGTAACATTACACATATCTTTAGCATATACAATATATATTAGCCGACACATATATAGTAACATTTCACATATCTTCCGCATATACAATATATATTAGCCGACACATTTTTTTTAATATTTTTTTTTAATGTAACGTTACATTAGGTGACAACATCTCCCTCATATTTTTTTTTATAATTATTTTATTTTATTTTATTTTAAAGTAACGTTACACATATCTTCAGCATATACAATATATATTAGCAGACACATATATAGTAAGGTTACACATATCTTCTGCATATACAATATATATTAACTGGCACATTTTTTTTAATATTTTTTTTTAATGTAACGTTACGTTACATGACAACATCTCCCTCATATTTTTTTAAAATATTCTTTTAATGTAACTTTACATTATCTGACAACATCTCCCTCATATTTTTTTAAATATTTTTTTAATGTAAGGTTACGTTACGTGACAACATCTCCCTCATACACTGGGTTGATAAAAATAATATAAAACAAAACAAAATGATGATAATAATAAATTTATTAATTTATTAATTCAATAACTAATTTTTAATGGCTAATTCCTAATAGCTAACTCTGGCACCACATACATTTTTGTTATTTAAACATTTTGATCAATTGATTTTTTACCTTTTTCCTAAAAATGAACCACATTAAATTGTTCCAAACATCGACCAACAACTTATAATGTAATTAATTCGAAAGATATTACCAAAATTAATATAGATTACAAAAAATCTAAAATCAAATCTTAATATTATCAAATATATTAAACCAGGAAATGAGAATAAAACAATGTACTTTAATACTATGAAATATAACCGAATGAAAAAAAAAATGTTAAGAAAAATTATTGATATTTAATTAAAATTAATATTTTAAAATATTAATATATTACAATTAATTACATAATTATAATTGTGAATTTATTAATCATATAAATTTATCAATATAAATTAATAAACCTTATCTGTTCAAATTAACTATAAATAAATCATAAAGTTAATTTCTAAATCTACATAGTCCCAATACATACTAAAAACAATTCATGCTTCGACATGAATTGTCACACGTTTTGTCATTCCAGATAAATAACTAACAAAAAATTGTTGCTACACGTTAAAAAGGATAAATCTTGAAATTGCGTATCGACCTTTATATAAAGTTTAATGATTGAGGACATTTGAAATGAAAGTGCATTTTAAAAGACTAAAAATAATTTTAGTCTTTTAAAATGGCACTTTATATAAAGGATACAGGAGGGGGAATAATATTGAAATGAAGAAGAAACTGGGGTTAGAATAGTTGAAATAGGGTTTGAATTTCAAATTTGAATTACTCACTCATTAAATTTGATAGTTTAAATAATTTTAGTATTTATTTTTGTCATTTTAACCTAAAAACAATATTAATAATTATAATTATATTTAACAAATAAATTATTTTATGGCGAGTAATTTGTCTATCAAATTCCATCCTTGATTAAAATAAATAAGAAAACTTTTATGTATCCTAAGAAAACTTTACATAAAAGTGTAGATTCCTGCCCTCATCGAAATGATATATATAAATTTTATATGTAAAGTTGTACGTTGATACAGTAATATAGGTGATTCAAATAAGTATTGATTGTAAAGTTATAAGTTGGTGCAATAATTGAGGTGATTCACATAGGTATTTATTGGGTTATATAAACACCAAAAAAATTACATTTTGGTATTATAATTTTGTGTGTCAAGTTTTTTATTACCGTGTGATCCTTTTGTATAGGTGGATAGGTAGGACATTATTTTTTATTTAATGCGAGAATTATTTTTATTATTTAATATGTTGTTTATAATGGATTTATTGATTTTATATATACGTGATGAAGTTGGGATGTGGAAAAAATGAGGTGAAACATGTTATATTATAATAAATTTGTTTTATTTAATAATTCCTCACAAGAAGGGATTTAGAAATTATAGAGGAGAGGATAGTAGGGATTAGATATATTATAAAGGAGGAATTGTAAAAAAGTCAAATTTAAAATATACAAATAAATTTTTGATAATTTTTTATTTTATTGGTTTAAAATGATAAAAAAATATTAAATATCATATGAAAAATTAATGAGAAAATAGGGATATGCTATTAAGAAAATTTATTAATTAATATATTTGAATTTAAAAAAGGGTGGTTTGTCAAAGAGAAAGGAGGGAAAATTAAAATAGGGATATGCTATTAAGAAAATTTATTAATTAATATATTTGAATTTAAAAAAGGGTGGTTTGTCAAAGAGAAAGGAGGGAAAATTTAATTGAAGAATTTAATTGAAAATATTTATTTTTCTTTGTGGACTAAAAGATGAGGGCATTTGGTAAAATGAATCAATTAATATAAGCAAGGAAGTCTCACACTTTGGTGAAGATACTCTACACTTGTGTCATGTACATCACAACATTATATATAATGACATTCAATGGAAAGGGTCAATGAAGGCCATTTGTTAGTTTAGGAAAAATTATATAATGTTTGGGAAATAAAGTAAACAATCAATGTCTTCATTATAGTGAAATAAAGTGAACAATCAATGTATTCACTAAGAATAACATAATTAATGGTCTTAACGAATAATTTCCCTTCACTTTGTATTTCTATTGGCCTTAGGAATTATCATAGAGGTATTAGATTACATAATAAGAAATTGATGGATTCAAACTAGATTTGCATTTTCCTAGAGCCCTATAAAGCAAGAATGCTCTCTTCATGGCTCTTATAGTGTTTTGATAGAGTTACCACCCTTCAATAAAGGCCTTAGTGTATATGAAAATTTATTCTTTTCTAATAACATTTTAAAACAAACTTACCTCCTATGTTTAAGCATGATCATGAACTGCTTGAGATATTAATCTAAGATGTATTGCTCAATCATCATATGGATACATAAAACAATCATCTCTGATATGGGTGTCACAAGAATGTTTCATTACGACCTTGTGTCTAAATATTTACACTATCATTTTTAATACTTTGAAATTCCTTTAAAAAAATAAGTGTGGATCAACATTAATGACTTATTTTCCTTTGTAAATTTTAAACATTGTAAAATTTGGAAAGACAATATTTTATTGAAAATAATTTTATTTTGAAATATGTACTTAGTTTATTATTGTCAATTGAAGTACAAGTATTTTAAAAAATTCCATCATAGAATGGTTGAATGGAAATATACCATTCAACTTAAAATAAAGATTAGCCCTTTAAATTTGATCGTTATGACACCCATTACATGTTTGTATAGAATATACTAATTAAATAGCTCTTAAACACTAATAAGCATCAAAACACTTAACTCATGATACATCTCACATTGTGAGGATTAAAAAAAGGATTCATAAAAATTAACTAAATAATAACTAATTTAAAGTTATTATTATTATTCCCCCAATTGGTGTTGCCCAATTGGACATGGGAAGTCAAGGGGGATCCCACCACCTCACTACCTCCCACACCAATTAAGAGGGTGGGTGGTGTGGCCAACCCTCCCTATGTAACACACATGTGAACCCCATTCACTATATTTATTCCCATGTCAAATCCATGAGGGGAGACATTTCTCTCTGGATTTTTTGGTATGCTTGGGATTTTTCCCCACCATAGGTGGGACAATTCCCTTGGGCATCTGACAGATAAACGTTTGTGTGTGGTGAAAAACTTGTAGAGCCATGACATAATTCATGGGATTTTCCATAGTCTTTTTCATTTTCCTTCGGTTATGGAGTTGAAGTGACCTACGTCTACATGTAATACACCTTGGCTTCTAGGTTTTGAGGCCCTCGATATAAGCACTAGTTGTTTTGCAATGGTCTAGAGATAGGTTATAGTCATGCAAAGGTCACAAATTTCGGGGTTCCACTGTCTACATTGGAGATGGATGTTGTAGGATTTAGTGGCATTATCTTGTCTTCAGTGCACATAATTTCACTACTCTAGATTTGGTAGGTTGGAAAATTTAGAGTATTGTCTTAATCTTCTACCTCAGTTATTTTATTCTCAGGTTTTGTTTCTCACTAGTGGAAGCTTGGTGATTATGATGTAAGCTCTGCTAGAGCAGGTTATGGCTTGCATTACGATGTCTCTTGGTGAGATCTAGCCTATGTTGGGAGTTTTTCATCTTCCTCAGTGTTCCCTTGGTCCTCCTTTTTCTTGTTGGCATGGCCCACCCTTTATTCCCTAAACCCCTTGTGTTATGAAACTAGCTCACAAAAAGATAGAAGAGATGGATAAATGCCTTAGAAATAAGCCTCTTCGAGGGGGCAACCTCCTTTACATTACAGAAATGAACAATTCTTGGATGATACAAATGACAAGACCTCCTTTCTATATATAGGAGTCTAAGGGGTCATAATATAATCATAGCCGACATAACAATAATAATGTAAGGGAACAATAATAATAATAATGGGTTTCTATGGGGCACAATAATAACAATATGGGGACTACATGGGCACAAAAATGTAATAAGGGGGTTGTACTAATAATAATAAGGGGTTACACTAGTAGTATAGGGACCTAAATGCCCCTCTCCTTCAAAAAGTGTTGTCTTTAACACTTGAGTAGTTCTTGATGCTTCTGTATAAATTCTTGTCCTCCCATGTGGAATCTCTAGCGGTAAGTTCTTCCACTTGATGAGATACTCTGAAATTGATCTATTTCGTAGTTTTCGATTTCTCGGTTCTGTGATTGCTTCATGTTCCAATATGATTTTTCCTTCCTTGTCAAGTTCTTTCAATACAGTTTGAACTGGGATCTTTTGCAACTTTTGAATGAGTTCCCACTCCTTTGGGAATATGGATATCTGTAAGGCCTGATGTTTGGAGGAACGCTTCCTGGAATGAAATGAATAGCATGATCATGATCACGAATAGGTGGGAGGCCTTTGGCAGTCTCAGATAACTTGGAATGATTGTCCAAAACATTTTGGAGATCTGGATAAATACATATTTCGATGTGGGATCCTCTAGTGAACATAATTATGCAATTACTCCCCATTGTTCTTTATTTAGAAGATTTGTCATGCTGTTAGATTTGAATATATTTCCTGGTTTCCCTTCGATACCCCTCAATTCAACTTCCTTTCCTTCCCAAAAAAAGTTCAAGAAAAGTTCTTGAAAATTAAACACGATCGTACCCAAAGATCGTAGCCATTGGACTCCTAGTAAAACATCAGCACCACCCATTGGAATGGAAAGCATTCGGCTATTTAATACATATTATCCCATGGATAGCTTGATATTATGGCACTTTCTAGAGAAATTTATGGATCCTTCACTTGCAACCATCACTTGACACTCTGGTGTTGGATATAGGAAGCAATTCAATTCCTTGGCTATCTTACAATGAATAAAAGTATGGGTAATGCCTGAATCAATCAAATCTATTACCCTTTTCTTCTTGATATGTCCTTCGATCTTGATAGTTTGAGTAGTAATTTCTTCCAATGCATTACAAGATATGGTCAGATTCATTTCTTGATGCTCGATGTGATCTTTCACTTCTTGAATATTTTTCTTCTTGATATGTCCTTCTATATTGATAGTTTGAGGATTGGTAATTCCGGCCAATGCATTACAAGATATGGTCACATTCATTTCTTCTTTCTTGATGTGATCTTTCACTTCTTAAACCTTTCTCTTGTTGATATGTCCTTCTATCTTGAGAGTTTGAGGAGTGGTAATTCTTTCCAATACTTTACAAGATATGGTCGAATTCATTTCGTCTTTCTCTGGGGGGGTTCTTGGTGTATATCCTCTTCTTTTGATGTTTCTTGATAATTTTCTTCCTCCTCTTCATAATCTATGTAAAATAATTTTTTCTCAGCACACTAATGACCTTTAGTGTATTTGCTATCACAGTTGTAACAAAGTCCTTTTTCTCTTTTTTCTTCTAATTGTTGTGGTGTAAACCTTGTAGGTTGTGGATGGCTAGGAGAAAAAAACACTTCCATAATTATAGTCGTGAGTGGTGGGATTCCTTGTTTCCATAATTTTGCTTTCAATTTTTCTTGCCAACCTGAATGCATTCTCCAATGAATCAGGTTCCCAAAGACGAACCTCGTGTTGAATGTTACCCGTTAAAGTCCCTATGAAGACATCAACCATTTTCTTCTCTCGAATATCATTTACCCTTATATTCAAATTTTGGAAGTCCTCAATGTGCTTTTCCATTGAACCCTTTTTTCTAGATTTATCAATTGGGTAAAGAAGGTGTTTCCCTTTGTATCCTCATAATGTGCTATCATTTCTTCTGTGAAAATTGACCACGTGACAAATGGTTTACGAGAACAAAGCCCTTTATAACATAAAAATTGATTGGGTTCTAAATAATTAGATGCAGCACGTACATTTTGTAACAATGGTACACCATGTAGATCAAAATATTTCTCCATCTCTGGTATCCAATTTACTGGATCCTTGCCATCAAACTTCCTCATCTCGCTTTTTCTTGATTTTAGGAGCTTGATCTTGAAACGACTGTAACTCTGTAATTTCGGATCTTTAAGTTCTAAAATTTAGGCCTGCAATATCCCTCTAAGTCCTCTTTCTAACTCCATAAGTCTGATCGCAATTGGATTCCTAAAGAAAGATTTATTCCCAATATCTCGCGATGGCCTAATTATAGACTAGTTCGGTAGAATGAAATTGTATGACGTGCCACGTGTCACTGTTTCCACCTTAGCTTCTAAAATTATACCAAAACAAAAATACAGTCCGTCCTCTTTCTGTAAATTCTTACGAAACTTCAATCAGATGCTCACAGAGGAATTTATGACGATTTTCCCAAGTTCACATGTTTAAGATGTAATTCAGGAGTCTGTAAAAACCCTAACTTTCTCAGATCATATATCTGAAAATATAGCAAGAAATGATCTAAAATTTGGACCTGAGGTTCAGACCGATTTCTTCTCAAACGAGTTTGTTTTTTAGCTTCTGAAACTTTGTAGCGAAACCGTTATAGTGAAATTTCCACGATGGCCTGTTTTAGATGAAATTTTGGAGCTTGCAAAACCCTTATTTCCTTAGATCATATCTCCAAAAATATAGTGAGAAAAGATCTGAAATTCGGACCGGAGGTGCAGCGAGATGTCGTCTCAAATCGTTTTTTTTATTAGCTTCTGGAACATTGCAGAAAAAATGTTATAGCGAAAATTCCACGATGACCTATTTGGAGCAGTGAAACCCTACAATCCAAAGCTCGGGTACCAAATGTTATGAAGCCATCTCACAAAAAGGTAGAAAATATAGATAAACGCCTTAGAAATAAGCCTCTTCGAGAGGGAAACCTCCTTTACATTACACAAATGAACAATTCTTGGATGATACAAATGACAAGACCTCCTTTCTGTATATAGGAGTCTAAGGGGTCATAATATAATCAGAGTCGACATAACTATAATAATGTAAGAGAATAATAATAATAATAGTGGGCTTCTATGGAGCATAATAATAACAATATGGGGACTACATGGGCACAACAATATAATAAGGGAGTTGTACTAATAACAATAAGGGGTTACACTAGTAGTATAGGGACCTAACACCTTGGTTCTTTTTTTTTTGCTTTCTCAGCCCAATTCCTTTTAGTCCAAGGTATTGTGGGCAAGATTTCTTTCCTAACCATTCTTTTGGTGCAATATTCCCTTACAACGAATGCACAGTCATGAGGGAGATAAGGGCAAAGACCCCCAGATAATGTCATATGGTTTGCTGAGGGTCTATACATGGAGTTGGGTTACATTTTTGGCAAGCGAGGGTGTGTTGTGGATGAAAAATAGTAGCTTGATCAAGCTTTGTTAAGTCGTCGATCGAGCAATCTTTAAGACCTTGATCGAGCTATTTGAGGGTTTAATGATTTCTTGATGAGGAATTAAAACAAACCCTCGAACAAGCTTGTCTGTAACCTGAGGTTAGGGGCTCAATGGAGCCATTTTTTTTAAATTCCCTACCAATACATCATGGGCACAAAATTAAAAAGGTGGCTTGATTGAGCCATTGTTTAACCATATTAAGGTCTTAATTGAGGGGTTCTAAAACCCTCGATCCAGTTAGTTGAGTTTTTATCTTAAATGCTCAATCGAGTGTTTTAAGTTCTTAATAGAGCTGTTAAGAGCCTTAAAAATAGATTTTTAGCCCCACTTCTTCAGATTTCTCTACAACACCATTTTGTAGCCTAATGGACTTAGGGTAGTATTTGTCCTTAGGTGGTGAAGTTGATCATGTTGGATTTGTGAAGGAATCTTCTATCCAATGGCATATGATTTTGACATTTTTAAAGTTATATGATATTTTTCATCTATTTTCTTTTAAACATTATGCTTGAATTTTTTTTGACAATTTGAAAGGGGTTGAATTAAAAATCAATAACACAAAACATATAAAACGAAAAAAAAAAAAAAAAAATGCCACCATATTTATTTACGAGTCCTCCTCAAAAGGGTACTGTTGGTTTTTTGAATTTATTTAAATAGTAGAAAAAAATATTACGTGAACACGTGTATGGAAAATATAATTCAACTATTAATTCGCGAACTTCGAAAATTAATAAAAAAAATGAAGTTTCAATATGAAAAACACAGTTATCATTGTGTATATCATGCTCATATATATATATATATATATATATATATATATATATATATATATATATATATATATATATAAAACTTATACATTTTAGACTAATTTATGTTACGTGAACACACACATACCTATTAAGATGTGCAAAAAATTGCAAGAATAAGCATTCCATTTAGTGGAAGATTGACAGATTATATGACACTAATTTTTTTTGTAAAAATATTATTAGGAAATCAACATAATTCTCCACAAATTTTATTTTTAACTCCGAATCAAAATTCACAACTCTTATATGAATTTTGAGGGCTTCAATTTAATAAAAAAATAAAATTTTGAAATTTCATCATCACATTTGGCCCAAAAGTGTAACCCATATTCATGCATTTACCTCCAAACTTAAACCTTGAAGTTTGAAGTTCAGCGAACCTCCAACAAAGATTAGATTCATCTCAAGTTCACTTTAAGTTAGTGATTTCTATGTGTGGTTAAACCTTGTTACACTCTAAAAGAAGGTAATTCGGCCTAAAAAGATGTGTGTGAACCTAAAACCCTACTTTATAGGTACAAAACCTCAAACCCTTAATTTTTTTGCAGCGAATAGTTTCTCCCAGTGTGTGAACCTAAAACCCTACTTTATAGGTACAAAACCTCAAACCCTTAATTTTTTGCAGCGAATAGTTTCTCCCTAATCATGTTTTTGTACGGTGTCGAGTCTGGCTTGATGTTTATCTGCATGCATATCTTTGAGAAAACTCTAAGTTGCCAATTGCACTTTGGGAAGAGAAGAGATCCAGAGTGAATATCAACATTATTTGTGCCTTCGTGGGTTATAGATACATTGTGATAGGTTATTGTAGATCCTCCCGTCGTGCATGTGTTTTATATGCCCAAATGCATCATGAAAGACATGAAAATTATCCCAACTTTCCCATGACTTTTAATGACTCATGAATTAGGAACCAGCCTTCTAAAGATAAAAGAAAACGACTTAGGGTAAAGACCTCACCTGAAGGTTTTGTTGTTAGAGAGGAGGAGAAATGTGGAATTTGGAGGATTTGTCCAACAACACCTTATATAAGAGAACTCTAGGCATTACTAAACCGGGAGACATGGCCAATTATCGTTCCTCTCTACGAACACACAAATGAGCTTTAAATTATGTGGTTTACCCATTAAATTATATATATATATGTGAGAATTTTTTTTAAAGAGGTTGTGAAGTGGTTGTTGCTTGTGTTAGATGCACAATATATCTTGGATTGAGTAAAGAACAATGCTTTCGAGTCGAGGGCCTACCTCCTTTCGTATTGACCAAGATGAAAATACCGTGATGGGCGAGAATCAACTCGATTATTATATTCAAGAAGAGCAACTTTTATATTTTTTGTCGAATAGTTGGCCCCTTTCTTGGTCTATTCCTTTGATCTATATATTTTAATAAGTGATAGCTAAATATATTATGGAGTATGTTAATAAATTATATTTTTTATGAGGTTTTGGATAGACGATGATTGGGTGTGTTGTTAAGGCACTCTTAGATGTTAAGTTACTGATTCAATTCTCTATTTTATTCGTGTGTTATTCCTGGATATGACCATGATGTAGCGTCACCACTATCAAACTTAGAAAAAGAAAATATATTACATAAATATATAATTTATGACAATTTTTTTATATATAAACTTATATATTTTTATATAAAGTGATAATTTATTTCACAATTTTTTTATAGTGATGTAGAATTATATATATATATATGTATATGTATATATATAAAAGAAAAATTGTCAAACCTCATTTAAACTTTATCAGAAAATTCAAATTTGAATCGAACTTAATCATTGCTAAACTTAAATTTGAACCTGACCCATGTGACATATGCCCCACAACGAATGAGCGTCAAGCTTATTGAAATGTTGAAATTTGGGTCTTTGACCCAGCCATACAAGGAGAATATGGAGTAAGTACCTAAACTCTATCACCCTTCATTAATGGAAACTCTTATGGGTGGGGTCTTGAAGGAGAGGATGAAATCCACAATAATGTCATCTTTTCCTTGAATGAAATTAAGTGGGTGCAACGATATCAACGGTCTTAGATAACTAGTTTGAATGCCCTTCTAGCTCACCTTGAATGCCATCTTCAATGTGAACTAAAACCTCCTACTCCTTTTCATATAAGTGCTCAAGACCCAACCCCAAACACTTCTTCAACTCTTGATATCAAGAAATGCCTTATGACAACTATTTTACTTCCTTGTGTAGTCCATTATCTGGTAGTTTTAGTAGTTTTTAGCATTAGATGTTTATATTTTGTAATACTTAACTTCAATTAACACTGAACATATTTGGTTTCCCTAAAGGAAAATTCAGAGTAAACATTACATAAAAGTGATATTTTTGATGATGTATACTGAAATTTTGAAGTCATACAATCTTAATTCACAAAAATATATATATATGTGTGTGTGTATGTGTGTGTGAGTTATATATATATATATATAATATATATATATATATATAAACATCTAACACAGATTTTATATGAATTAAATATATATATATATAAAATATAAAACAAGTAACAAGATTTTTATATGAATTAAATATATATATATTTATATTTATATATATATATATATATATATTTAATATTTTTAACCATGGAAAATTCTTAACCTATAAATAAGCTTTGAATACCACGTATTATCAATACCACATGTAAAAAAACCATAAGCCATTTCACAGTGAAAATATTATATTATATATATAAATTTAATTTTATAACATTTTTTTTTAAATTATGACACATCTCTCTATTGAATTTTGATGGTTTAATCTCTCCTTTAATATAAATCTTTATCTTAGGGCAATAAATGAAAAATGTTGGCATATTCTCTTATACTCTATATCAATGGATAGAATTCTAGATATTAACTAACTTACATCTCTAAATCTATGTTTATGTTTTCACATTTACCTAATACAATTTATAAATTATCATGCAAATTATCAAACCGGCATAGATCAATTTAAGTATGGATCTAACATGAGCCCAGAAGGATCAAATTTCTTCATGTGCAAACTTTTTTAGGAGGCAAAATCTATGTGTTATTTTTCATTGTTTAAATGCATTTTTGAATGATAAATAGAATATATAAAATCAAATAAAAATTTTAACCATAAAAAGTAATATATATATATATATATATATATATATATATATATATATATATATATATATATATAATTATAATTATAATTTTGGGCTTACACATCCCCTCATATTGGGCTTTAGAACAAGCCTCTCAACTCAATAACAAATGGCACCATGTGAATACATGTTCATCTTTTCACCTTTATCTAATACAAATGTACAATTAGAATTTAAATTATCAAATATCAAATTGAATCATGTGAATAATTGTTTACCTGTGAATACTTGTTTACCTTTTCACTTTTATGTAATACAATTATGAAATTACCATGAAAATTATTGCATAAGAAATCATATCACATGAAGATAGATTTATAAAATGAGTGATTTATAACACAACAACATCTAATAATGTGGTTGTGCTAATAAAAAGTCATAACTACATATCTCAACCCTTTATCCTAAATACTAAAAAAATATTTAGTAAAAATCAAATCCTTACCATCCATCTTTTATTTCATAATAACTAAATTAAAATTTTACAAAACCTATTCTAAATAAACATTAATTCAATTGCAATCTTGATGGTAATTCAATTACAATCTTTAGAATCTACCTATCACATTTTCTTCCACTCCTTGAAATTGAGGGAGGATTGCATGTTTATTGAACATACCACACTTCTAGGTTAGAAATCTGGAAGAATTAATTTCTCAATGGACTGCATGTACTGTTAGGGATTCTGCAACACTTTTATATACAATTTGGGAGATCTGGAATGCTAGGAATAAAAACATATTTGAAGGCATTCCAATTAACACAAACAGAATCTGCTACAAAGTGATCACTTGGGAGGGTGCTTCTCCTTCACTTACATATTCAAATTGGAACTTGGTAAAGACTAGATCTTCTTCTACAATCAATCTGCCAGTAGGATAGTTCGATGGAGCTTCACAAAAAGAAAAGTTCTCAAACCTAATAACAATCTCAGTTACATGGTACACTGGACTGGAGTCTGGAGATCCTGGCACCAACACTAGAGCAGAAACCATGACTCTTTGGGGCCTGCTCTGGATTGCCAAAAAAAACAGTTGAACAACATTAATATTTATGGAAACTCCCAATCCCTGTATTCTGGGTCACCATACATTCCATCCACCACCTCTACTTGCTAGATGGATACAACAAGTATCGGCCTCGCTTAACTTCCTATTCGAAACATGTATTCAGACAGTTCAATGTGGAAGTGGACAAACGCTCCAAAATAGGCTTTCTGGGGTAATATAAGATTACACACTTCAAACTCACAGTAGATCAGCTCATTCTAACGAGATCCGTCTGCCATATTAATACTTTCTGGAACTCAGATTTTCCCACTTTTGAATATCTTTTGTGTAGAGACAATCAGTATTACAGTCTTTTTATCTGGATATTTGCTACTAGTATAAGTACATGGATTACATACATTATCGCGTTTACATGCATTATCGCATTTCGGCACTCTGCAGTTTTTGATATAATTGCTATGTATGTATTGGGCATTAATATTAATAGAAGCCAAAAATTCAATTACAATGAAGATGAAATTATATCTTATTTACCTGTAGCAATTGATTCATCCCTGTGATCGGTGCGATCGGTGAGTTTAAGTCGATTTCAGATTCCCAGAATATTTGGGAATCTGATGGGCACTGTCAAAAAATTAACCACTTATATCCATCAAATTTTCAAATTGACCACACTTATATCTATCAAATTTTCAAATATTCTAAGAATCTGCAATAGACTAAAAGATAGCCCCATAGCCCCAGCTATAAAGTAAGTTACAGTATGAATATAATTCCGTTATAATAAATACTAATTTATAACTTGCCCTGCCTGTTCTAGAGTCAACAACAATGTTTGACGGTCCATGATCTAGTCGTTTGTTCTCTTCATGATTAGCTTCATATTACCCCATTGGAATCTTTGTGCTTGAAAATTTGGCCACCTCAAACAATGAAGGAGACTGGGTGTCGATTAGCATTCAAACACGCTTAAAGTGATTAAACCTAATTTTGATATTATGTTGAAACACTAAATCCATGAATACAATCTCAAGCTCCAGTCCGTTGAACTACATTGATGCTCACATTTTCTCCCTTTGTGAATCGTTGTGTGCCATGCGCGCAAGATGCGGCCATGAACTCTAATATATACCATGCCCGTTTGCTTACACACTGAGCTTTGAATGTTCATATCTCCTTTTCACTTTAATTTTATGGTATAACTTGTTAGACAAACTTAATAGAATTCCAACCTAACAAACCATATTTAATTCTACCATAATTATAAAAAGTTTAAAATCCTTGGCAGGCACTTCATAGGCAGCGAGACAAGTTTAAACCAATGACGAATGATCGTGATTTCAAACAAATTCGAAGTAGCATAGCTTACTTCACAATATAGTCAAAGTTTCCAAAGCATAATATATTAGATGGAATCAACCAGCTCAAGTTATTTCAATGTTTTAGTCACACAGGTACAAGTTTATTTCATTTGGTATGAGATGGAATTACGAGGTTTACATCATTTCATGTTTTGGTCACACAGGTATATACAATATAATAGAATGTTCAAACATGGTTACACAACTATTTACAATACATTATGTACATTGGTACACAATTATTTACAATACATTAGAATGATGAACTGTCACTGTTGCCAGCATTGTTGCTAGTAGCACTTGTACCAGCCTTGTTGGCACTGTTACTTGAACTGTCCAATAATTTTTCATATGATATTTGATTTGAATTTGACTTCGGGGTAGCTTCAAGAAAAGTGTCTCGAATGCTTTCTAATGTGTCTACAACATCCATCATATTAGGTCTTCTTTGAGGGGATAGTTGTGTGCATAGCAAACCTATTCTTATGAGTTGACCCAGGCATATTAGCTTTTTATCTTCTTCCATAGTATTTGTGTTACTAGTTTTCAATAGACTTTTGTCTACCACTTCTTTTAGTTGATTTGGAAAACTATCACTCACCCATTTTTTCAAATCCATTCCTTCTACAAACAGGCTATTGGTGGGTTTCTTTCTTGTGAGCATCTCCAATAGCACTATTCCATAACTATAGATGTCACCTTTTGTTGTGACCTGCCCTCCTTGTCCATATTCTGTATTTTCACAGACACGGTTAAGTTTTAATTTTCACAATTTTCAATAAAAATAGAAAACTAAAGACAAAATATGTTATCTAGTTCAAATTATACCTGGAGGAATGTAGCCTACAGATCCTTTGAGTGCATTTGTAGAAATGGATGTTGATTCCTTGGAATTTGCAAAACATATGGTAGCAATTCCAAAGTCTATTATATATGCTGTGAGATCATCCCCAAGAAGCACATTGTTGGGTTTTAGATCACAATGAATCACTTCCATGAAACAATGATGATGGAGATAGGCCAAACCATGTGCAATGTCTATTGCTATATTCAACCTCTGAATCAAACTCAAAGCACTTGAACCTTCTTCACCATTGGGATATAACCACTTTTCTAAGCTTCCATTTTCCATGAACGGAAATATTAAAGCTTTGAAATCCAGATCTGAATAACAAGTTATAATTTTAATCAAATTCCTGTGTCTAACTCTACTCAAAACATTGCACTCTCTCAAAACTCTTATTTGCCCCTTCATTTTCAAAACTGAGAACCTTAACTGCTACAATTGTGCCATCATACATAACCCCTTTGTACACTTTACCAAAACTCCCAAACCCCAACAAGTTGGAGTCACTAAATTCATCTGTTGCATTGGCAAGCTCCCTGTAAGAAATTCTTTGGTAACCCACTTTAAAGGATACTAGAGCCATTAGTCTCTTGTGATTATGTCTCCACAAGATACCCAAAAACAAGCACAATATAGCAATAGCTGTAACTGCTCCAATAGATATGATAACTCTTTCCACGTGAAAATGACTTTTATGTTCACTAGTAGAGCAGGGTGGCAATCTTACCCAACTTCCACATAAACCCACATTTCCCATAAATGCAGAGGCATCAAGCTTTTTGAAAATTCCATCTTTAGGGACTTCTCCTGATAACTGGTTAAAAGAAAAATTTAAATAAACGAGTGTTTTGAGTTTCTTGAACGACATGGGTATTTCACCTGATAAATTGTTAAAAGAGAAATCCATGCGATTAAGATTTTGAAGCTCACCAAGTGAAGCTGGAATATGACCTTCAAGTGCATTGCTCGAAAGATCTAGAACTTGAACCATAATCATTCTGCTGAGTTCTGAAGGTATTTTTCCCTCTAATAAATTGTTTGAAATTTTGAAACCCATAGCCAAATTTACAAGACCTCCAATCTCTCGAGGTATGCGCCCGCTGAGCCTGTTATATGATAGGTCTAAATGTAACAACTTCACACATTTCCCTAACGTTGCAGGTATAGTACCTGATAACTGGTTCTTATTGAGATTTAAATATGCTAGCTGCTGGAGGTAGGCAACGGATTTGGGGATTCCTCCAGTGAGATTATTTCCCCCGACAGATAGGACCCCTAGACATTTGAGTTCGCCGATTTCCATTGGGATGTTTCCCTCCAGATTATTGGAACTCAGATATAACCTCTCCAACCTTTGAAGCCTATAGAGTGAAGAAGGAATTGCTCCGGAAAAATGATTCTTCTCTAAGTCAAGGTATGTTAAACTAGTTAGGTTTCCAATATGCGGAGGTATTTCGCCTGTTACATCATTGTAACCCAAGTTTAGCATACTCATGTTTTGAGAGAGCTGGCCAATAGAAGAGGACAAACGTCCGGTGAGATTATTAGAGTATAAAACGAGTTCTCGTAGGGAGGAACAGTTAATTAGAGCAGTGAGAATGGGCAAGCTCGTGGTACTGCCACTAATCAGTTGATTATAAGCTAAGTGAAGCCGCTGGAGTTGCGTCAACTTACCCAACTCCATGGGCACTACCCCGCTGAGCTGATTTGCCCCGAATTCGATGACTTGAAGCTTCGTACAATTGAACAAGGTAGCAGGAATGCTTCCACTCAAATGATTACCATACAGATATAATCCCACCAATTGGGTGTGCCTGGTACACAATTCCGATGGAATGTGTCCACTCAAATGGTTGTCACTTAAAGTCAAATTTCGGAGATTTGTGCAGTTTGAAAAGGAAGAAGGAATTTGCCCCGTCAAACTGTTATTCCAAAAATTGATGCGGTTGAGACCACTCAGCCTACTCAAATCAGAAGGAAGGCGCCCATGAAGATTGTTACTTTGCAAATTTAAGTAGACCAAAGAGGACATGTTTCCAAAGCAGGTGGGAATTGTACCCGACAAATAGTTCTCTCCTAAGTTATAGTATTGTAATTCGGAGAGAACACACAGTTCTGAGGGAATGCTTCCTGTGAGATTGTTAACGGACAGATACAAGCTGTTTAAACTGCGACACCCACCCAGACTAGGAGGAATGGAACCTTGGAGTTTATTCCTATGGAGCATAAGCATATATAAACCAGAGAGGCTTCCCAATTGGTAGGGAATGTGACCATGAAAGTTGTTATTGCTAAGGTCGAGTATGACGAGAAATGAGAGGTTGCCGAGAAGAGGAGAGATTGTACCTTCTAATCCCATGCTCGAAACGTTTAGGGAGACCACTCTGTGACCACTGCATATGATATTTGTCCACTCGCAGACTGAAACATTTGGCTTCCAGGAGGTGGGTAATGGTTGGGAGGGATCATAAGTCCTGATTGCAGACACGAACCCAAGCATAGCCTCTTGGTCGGTTGCATTGCTTAGATGAGCACCGGAACCATTAGATACAAGGAGAAATAAACAAACGAGTAACAGGAACATTCTCGTACTACAAACGGAAAGAGAAGGAATGTACCAGATCTCCATCACCTGCTGCAAGAGAAATAAGGGTCAGAAAACAATGTTAGTCCGAGTTCCCTGATCGATACATATAGAGTGAGCATATCTCTGTAGACGAACTACTGTGTAGGGCGATATTGGCCATCCCATTCAACAACAGATGTATCGCAAGTTGCAACACACAATTCAGTACGACGTCCTTCTCGAGAAGAGATTCAGATTTGATTATGTGTAGATTTCATTGCGACTGCAGTGGCCGCCACATTTGAAGTGGTGGGCCACAAGTGAAGCGTTCGATCACATCAATCGAAAAGAATACATAACGCCGAAGAATATACAGTTAATTCAAATCCATTATCAACAAACCATTCAATTGCCCACACGTAGTGAGGGCTAAATTATATTCCATGTTTTAAAAATCCATGACATGATATGAATTTCCAAAACCCTCAAATGGGAATGGAAGACATGTTTTCCAATACGTGTTTCGAACGCGAGACGACGATGCATATATAAGGTATTGAATGATATCATTTTGAAATGAGGTGTAAAAAATAAAGAGTGAATTATTATTTATTAATTTATTAGAAATTGTAATTATTTATGTATGAGGAGTTGGTTAAAGAGTTAAATAATTGGCGTTGATTTAAGAGGAGTGATGGATTAAGAGTTAAGTACAGTTTATATTTAGAGTGTGAGTTAGTTGAGTTAAGTGTGTAAGTTATTTTAGGCGAATTGCTAGTCTAAAAAGTTTAAATACTCTTCATTGGTTGTATTGTAATAATCAAATTTTTATGTGATCAATAGAAAGGTTTAAATACCCTTCACGGATTTCATTGTAATAATCAAGTTTTTGTGTGATGAATAGAAGAGTCGAGCGTGTGTGTTGTGTGAAATTTGTGTTTCGGCCTCTCTGCCTTTCCAATAGTTTAAACTTTAATGATGAATAAAGATTAAACAAAAAGTCTTTAAAACCTGGAAAGTAAATTTAACATAATTTTGAAAAAGTGGTCTAAGAAAATGTTTTAAAGTTATCCAACATAGTTAATTCATATTAGTATTACCAAATATGTTTGACAAAGGAATAAGGATAAAGCAATGCAATACTTTAATGTTATGAAATTGAATTAAGTAAAAAAAATGATGTTAAAAAATTATCGATATTTATTTAATATATAAATTAATATTTTGAAATATTAATATATTATTACAATTACATTAAAAATATTAATGTACTTGATATAACTAAGGTTTCATAAACATAAAAATAATCAAAAATATTATTGCAATACGAAGAATGTTTTACTAATGTACACATTTATTTGATTAACCATGTATAAAAATGTTATACGGTCAAATTGTAAATGAATGTTATAAATAATAATGAGAAACTTATCATGGAGGAACTTATTAGAATTGGAATAATCTCAAATCTCTAAGAAATTAGTGGGTGAGAAGCCATGTGACATGAATATAATTTTTAAAATTTATTAAAAGCCAATGCAACCTAACAAACTCTTTAATACATTACAACTATTAATAAACATAAGACTAAGCATATATTGAGCATATTCCCTTGAAAATTAATCTAAACCCTCAATTAAAAAAATAAAAATAAAAAATCAACAAATCTCATCACTAAAATAAAATACCTTCCACAATAACTTAATTAATTATAGTTGTGAATCTATTCATCATATAAATTTATGAATATAAATTAACAAACCTTATCTTTTCAAATTAACTAATTATCGTAACATTATAAATAATTCATAAAACTGATTTCTAAATCTACATAGTACCAATACATTAAAAAAAAAACAGTTCATTTATATTATGCGTCGACAAGAATTGTCGCACGTTTTGTCGTTCGAGATAAATAACTGAATAAATTTGTCGTTCCAAGTTCAAAAAAAATTGTCGTTCCAAGTTCAAAAAAAAAGGGTAGAAACTTCAAATTGCGCATCAAACTTTATATAAAGTGTAAAGTGCATGTCATTCGTATGACATGTAACAATATTTTTATTCTTGTACAGAGGCACTTTATTTAAAGGGGTACGTGATGGGAGAATAATATTGAAATGCCGAGGGAGATTTGTGGAAATGGATAAGGAACTTTAGAAAAAGTCGTAGATTCCTGCAGTCATGACATGATATATATAAATTATATATGGAAAGTTCTAGGTTGGTACAATAATTGAGGTGATTCAAATAAGTATTTATTTTCAAGCTACAATAATTGAGGTTATTCACGTAAGTATTTATTTTTTATGTATATAAACACTTAAAAAATTGTCCTACCTTGTATATAAACACTTAAAAAAAAGTCTAGGTAGGACAATTTTTTTTAATTTAATGTGAGAATATTTTTTTATTATTTAATATGTTTTTCATAATGGATTCAGTAATTATAGAGAAAATTATATATTATAATGATGAAGTTGGGGTGTGAAAAAAAGTTGGGTAAAATATGTTATATTATAATGTTTACTACAAGGATTAAGTAATTATAGAGGATATTAGGGAATAGATGTATTATAAAGGAAAAATTGTAAAAAAAAAATATCTAAATTAAAATATACAAATATTTTTGGATAATATTTTAATTCACCTATTTAAAGAATGATAAAAAAAATTATTGAATACTATATGCTACTAAATTTTTTACTAAGAAATATATTTGAATTTAAAAAAGAGGTGGTTTGTGTAATGTTAGTAGGAAAATTCAATGAGAAAAGATGAACCTTTAAACGAACAATTTTGTAGAAAACACTTACCTCTCTTTAGTGGACGAAAGATGAGGGCATTTGGAAAAAGGAATCAATTAATACAAGCAAGGAAGTCTCACACTTTGGTGAAGATATTGTACACTTGTGTCATGTACATCGCAATATTATATATCATGGCATTCAATGGAAAGGGCCAATGAAGGCCATTTGTTAGTTCATGAAACATATTAGGGGTTATGTTGTGCTATTGGGTTAATTTATCATTTTTCCCCACAAAAGATTCATCAATTCCATTTATTTTATTAAATAATTTGCAAATTATATGAGATAAAATCATTTTACTTTAAAAACCATCAAAATTTTCTACAAACTATAGAAATTTCAATATTTTTATAAAAAACTCACCATTATAGTTGCCATATTAAGAGTTACTAAGATTCACCAACATTTCTACACCTTGAAATAGTTATGGATCCTTCAACTTTTCAGTGAGTATCATACACATAATGATTAAAGTTTAATAGATTACATATTGATTTCAACCGATATATAGACACAATGACAATTTTCACAATCCACAATTGCAACAGGGAAATGCCATTGACCATGAGGCTTACACAATTACCACAAGAAGTAATAGCTTTTATCATAGAAAATGTAGAAATATTCAAAACGGAAACTTAACGAACAAACCCTCCACCACCACCAACACCCCCCCAACCCAAAAAAAACAACAAAAAAAGAAGTTTTGTGAACAAAATCAAGATAAAAATGGATTTGTTGAAGAAACTTATGGACACCATCTAAATAGTATCACAAATGGTAAAACTAACAATCTAGGGAAAGGAAGGGAAATGTCAAACAATTTTGCACTAAATTCAATATTCAAGGAAGAGTGTAAGGTGGTTGACAATGTAGAGGAGAGATGAGAAAAAAGAGAATATAATTCTATATAAGTTGATTCTAAAGAAGTGGAAAGGTAAATTTGTTAGGTCAAGGCAAAAATAAAAATATTTAAGACACCAAAGGTAAAATAAATAAATAAATTAGAAGGAACTTCAAACCCCAAAATAACAGGTAGTCGATGGTATCACCCAGACTTTACGACTATCTCATATGATAAATATGTATGAACATCTAGCAAAGATAAAGTAAATTATTGAAAATTTGCATAGAGAAAGATGACTTCATGGATGAGGATGTGCAAGACGTGTCAAAAAGATAGTTTGGGAAAAAGTGAAAGAAGTCGAAGAGATGCAAGGAGAATTACTAAAATGGCGAAAGTATTCCCTTAGTCAACATATCACAATCACACTCAATAGGATGGTCAAATAGAGGTTCCTAAGTAATTGAACAATGAACCTAATTTTCCCTTATTCAAAGGAGGAGACAAAAACGACTTGGGGGAACTACAAAACCATTAGGATCAAGCTAGTGTTTGTGACAATTGTAGGAGGGAAATGGGTAGAGCAAAAGAGCAAAATATTCAAAGGAAAAGTTTGATTTTTTACCAAAACACTCCACCATTAACCATTGTCCTATACTTAGGCATATAATAAGAGATACTTGGGACAACAAAAGACAAAAATTAGGGTGTCATTTTTTCTATTTCAAAAAGGTCTTAAATGACATATTGAGGAAGAACTTTGGGAGAGGATAACAGAAATGGAGATTTGAAATAGTTGTAGGGAAATAGTCTACATGTTATATGAGAAAATAAAGGATACATCATGAATTCTTGAGGGTCCTTCAAAGAGCTTCAACAGTGACAATGGGGTTAAATAGGTTTTCCCCCTCATCCCTGCATCATTCAATTTTTACATATATAAATTGGATGAAACCATGGAACGTTTTAGGGGCTAATATTTGTAGGTAGGTAATTTTCCATGTTTTTCCAAAAAAAATTATGAATTTCCATTTTTTTTTTCTGTAAATCATTCACCCAAATTTTATAACATAAAATTATTTTAGCTTAAAAATCGCTAAAATTTTATAGAGGCAATATAAAATCATTAGAAATTTAAATATTTTTAAGAAAATTTTATAGAGGCTATCTCGACGCATTCCCCAACTTCCTTTCTGACATACCCAATTCCTATTCGACAGGGCAATTCTTCTACTTTGATGGGGTTGACGGTGCCTTGGCCATTAACACGCAAGCCTTTTCCTTCATACCCCATTTTCTTCAACAGTTTGGAGCTCATTCCCGTGGTATGATTTTCAAAAATAGCGAAATCATCATCAGGAAACATACATGAATTTGGAGAACTACTTTTTACCTCACATGGGTCACGTTACAGCTTTTCCAAAGCCTCATCCTTAGCTTGCAGCTGTCGTAGCAAACTTTGTTTCTCCTCTTTCTCTTCATGTAGACGCATCTTCAATTCAACGTTCTTTGTTTGAAGATTATGTTTGTTGTGCTTCAGTTCTTCTAGGGCCTCTTCCGTGGCTTGCAACTGAAGCTACAATCGCTCCTTTTCCTCTGTCTCTTTCTGTAGAGTTTCATACACGATTTCAAACCTTTTATAAATTTTGAGCATGGTCTCGTACATTGCTTTTTCATCCTTTGGCATTGCACGTTCCATTGTTCACGCTTGCAATTCACATCAACTCAAAGACCGCTATGATACCACGTGATCTAGGTCTGATTGTGATGAAGGACCCTTCCTAGACCTTTTACTTTCGTGATGTGTTAAATTGCATTTTTAAAAAGAACATAAATGAATACATTTGAATTTTGTAAAGAAGAGGAACAAGACAATGATTAGCACATGAAAACATAAGTTGTTGATAATGGAGTTCGTCCAGGAGGGACTACGTCTCCGGGCCCCGGTGTTAAGATGGTGTAGGTCGTTGCATTAAGTGTTGTCAGTAGCAATGATGTACATAAGAGGTGATGTCGTTATCATACTAGGAAAATGCCCTCACGCAGCAGTGGTGCCATGAGATGTTCCACTACAAGAACTCTTAGTCAAAATACTCCTATCAGTATGACACAAAAACTCATGCATGATGAGCATCCCGCCAACATGGCATAAAAGGGATCTCAAAGCAAACATGCATGGCGACACATGAGTATCCCATCAACATACAACAACGGGATCTCAAAACACAACATGACAAATCATGACACTAAGTACATCACACAGATGATTCTGCATCACATCAAGCAGGAATCTTGAAAATGAGTAAGAAACAGGGTCCCACACAAGCATCAACAAGGATCTGTGCAGCACGATCCATAGCAAAAGAAGTACATGAATACACTGCATATACCTCACAACCAAGGGCCATCTGAAGAAGCGGATGTCAAACTGTTAAAGCTACTCAGAGCATTGATCTCACGGTATCAATCACATGGAAATGGTTGCTCGCACATAAACGCTGACACCTGCACTCCACTTAGAAAAGTGGCTGAAGAATATAATGACCAAATGAGAAATCTAAATGCACCATCAGATTTGTGGCGTCGAATAGTGCAAAATCGATTGTCAAATTTTTGAATTCTGAGAAGTTGAGAATAAGGGGCTAAAAGAATCTTTTAGATTCCCCCTAGATTCCTCAAAGATTCTACTACATAGGTGGATTGGAAATCTGCAACTCCAAATGCGGTTCTGACCTCTCCATTGTGATTCTTGTGGAAAACCATAAAAAACGACTATAAACTTGACTATATTCCGACATGGAGAAAAATTATCTCCTTAGGAAAATTTCAAGGATCATGGTTCCGCTCCCTGTTTCTGCAACAATCATGGTTCCACCTCCATACTGAAAAATGACCAAAAAATGCAGAACTCTGATGGAGAAATAGACAGTGCCATTGCGTTTGTGGCGTCAAGAAGTGCTGAAACCATATAAAATTTGTCAAATTTTGACAAAGTGAAAATTCGGCCATCCTGCAAAATTTTGCCTCGAGCTACGTGCACTGCGTCCTCTGCCTGAGTGCACTGAAAACTGCATTTTATATAAAAATGGGTGGCAGAATTTCCTAAGTTTTTTGTTAGCAGAGTTGGTTAGGGAGTCTGGTTCATATGGAGGAGGTCAGGCGGTCAAACCCAACCTCCTCCTTTTTTCACACATTACTAACAAAAAAAAAAAAAAAATTAAAATTTTGGTTGGGTCGGGCCTGCCTTGGGCGGCCCACCCACCGTACCCACCTCCTATCATAGTTTTTGACCCACCATCCACGATATATGCCTTTGCTTGAAGGTTGTGGATTTGTGGTTTCCTCATGGTTCCATGGTGTGGGGTGGCAAGGTCATGGCCGCCCACCCCGGTTTTTGGTTACCCAGTTCTATGGGAGGGTCCAGGGGTCATGGCCCGCCCCTCCACTAATATAATATGGTTACTTTGTATGCATAAGGTGTGGCAGTGTTGGTGGCCCGCCACCCTTATATATATATATATATATATATATATATATATACCCTATATATATATATATATATATATATATATATATATATATATACACAAACCATTCATTTTGGGAAATTCAGTTTTGGACCGCAGGAGTCATTTTAACTAGGCCACAATTTCATTCGAAATATGACCAGAGTTGGCCGGAATCCGGTGGCCGAGTTCTGTCCAAATTGTGGCCTCCTTAACCTTGCCCAGGTAGCAAAAAGTCAACCCAACTTTGATTGCTTCTAACTTCCTCATCCGGACTCAGATTGACGAACCGTTTGCACCACTACGATCAGGACCACAAGATCTACGCTCTGGTATTGATTCAAGCATAATCAAAACATTTTTATTTTTGAGCTTTCCTGAGTCCTCTTTATCCTGTGTGTCCCTCTGGATCCACCTGGATCAGATATCTTGATATTATGGCACTTTCCAGAGTTATTTATGGTTCCTCCACTTGCAACCATCACTTGATACTCTAGTGTTGGATATAGGAAGCAATTCAATTCCTTGGCTAGCTTACAATGAATAAAATTATGGGTATTGGCCGAATCAATCAACACTATTACCTTTTTCTTCTTGATATGTCCTTTTATCTTAATAGTTTGATGAGTGGTAATTCCAGCCAATGCATTACAAGATATGGTTGGATTCATTTCTTCTTTATCTACGGTTTGTTCCTGGTGTATATCCTCTTCTCTTCACATTTCTTTTTCATTTTCTTCCTCCTCTTCACAATCTATGTAAAATAATTTATACTAAGCACATTTATGACCTTCAGTGTATTTTCTATCACAACTGTAACAAAGCCCTTTTTCACTTTTTTCTTCCAATTGTTGTGGTGTCAACCTTGTAGGTTGTGGAAGGTTGGGGGCAACAACACTTCCATCTTATAATTGTGAGTGGTAGGCTTCCTTATTGCCATAATTTTGCTTTCCATTTCTCTTGCCAACCTAAATGCCTTCTCCTATGAATTAGGTTCCCAAAGGTGAACCTCATGTTGGATGTTATCATTTAAAGTCCCTATGAACACATCAATCCTATGCTCCTCTGGAATAACTTTTACCCTTATATTCAATTTTTGGAAGTCCTCAATGTGCTTCATCATTGAACCCTTTTGTTTGAGATTTATCAATTGGCTAAAAAAAGTGTTGCTTTTTGTATCCTCATAATGTGATATCATTTCATCTGTAAAAAATTCCCAACTGACAATTTGTTGACGAGAGCAAAGCCATCGATACCATACAAACTGATTTGGTTCCAGATATAAGGTTGCAATGTGTACCTTTTGTGTGTTTTGCACATTATGTAGATCAAAATATTGCTCCATTTGTAGTATCCATATTATGGGATCCTTGCCATCAAACTTCCTCATATCGATCTTTGGAACATGGTGGGTCTTTGATCCAACGCTAGAGTCTCTAAAATCATGATTAACATTTATTTTATTATCATCATGAGTTTCCTTTACTACCCTTTCGCCATTAAAAAGAATTTCTTGTAGAAACTTTGTCAAATCTGTCTTCAAATCATCCATCTTAGCTTCCACACCTTTCTTTAAACCATCCATCTTAGCTTCCACGTCATTCATCTTAGCTTCTACGCCTTTCTTTAAACCATCCATAATAGCTTCCACACATTTCTTTAAACCATCCATCTTAGCTTCCACGTCTTTCTTTAAACCATCCTTCTTATCTTCTATTACTTTTTGCGAGAGTGTATTTTGTTGCACTTGGTCTCATAATTTTGATATATCATGTTGCATTTCTTCCTCTTCTTCATGAGTCATGCTAGAGCTTTCAGGTTGCTTACTAGGTGTTTTCATTTTCTTTCTCTGGGGCATCAATTAATGATAATTATGCTTCACTATGCCCTTTGAATTTCTTCAAACTAATTTTTCAAACCAAACTTATGCAAAATTAAAAAAAAAAACTACACACAGTTTTTCACTTTGTAGGAGCTCGATATTGTATCTGATGTATCTCGGAAATTTCAGATCTCCAAGGTCTGAAATTGTGAACTTTGGTAGCCCTCTGAGTCCTCTTCCAAATGCCACTAGTCTGATCAAAATTTGATTCTCCAAGAAAGTGTTATGCCCAATCTCCCAAGATGACCTGATTATACACATTTTCAGTAGAGCAAACTTGTACAAAGTGCCACGCGTCACTTTTTCAACCTTCGGACCTGAAAACGATGCACAGAAAACTACAACTTGTCCTCTTTCTATAACTTCTTGTGAAATTTCAATCCAATACACAAAGAAACAATTATGACAATTTTCCCAAGGTCACTTGTTTGGGATGTAATTCGGGAGCCTGCGAAAACCCTAACTTCCTTGGATCATATCTCTGAAAATATAGTGAGACAAGATTTGCAATTCAGACCCGAGGATCATAGATATTTCATCTCAAATGGATTTTTTTTAGCTTATGAAATGTCGCAAAGAAAAAGTTATAGCGAAAGTTCCACGATGATCTGTTTTGGAGCAGCGAAACCCTAGAATCCAATCCCCTGATACCAAATGTTATGAAACGAGCTCACAAAAAGATAGAAAAGATAAATCAACGACTTAGAAATCAGCCTCTCCAAGGGGGAAACCTCCTTTACATTACACAAATGAACAATTCTTGGATGATACAAATTACAAAACCTCCTTTCTATATATATGAGTCTAAGGGGTCACAATATAATCAAGGCCGACATAACAATAATAATATAAGGGCACCAAAATAACAATAGTGGGCTTCGATGGGGCACAATAATAACAATATAGGGACAATAGGGGCACAACAATAAAAATAAAGGCTACAATGACAATAGTAATGGGGGAATTAATGTATTATAGGGACCTAACAAGTCGTGCGGATATTCTATCCGCTCAATTGAAGACCAAGTGGTGCAGTTTTCCACTCAGATTTTAGGTAGGAAGATCATGAGGAAATGTCGTGCAGATGAGGTTTCAATTCCAGTAGTTTCGTTGGCTGCACAATGCGTGAAGGGGGTGTAGTACAACTGGGCACAGTACCTTTGCAAGGAGTTCTTAATGAACTGTCAGGAAGCACACGAGGAGAGCAATGCATTTCACTATGCCTAGCTCCTATTGTTGATTGTATTAGTTGCATGGCGACTACTGGAGGATAGTCAGTTCCCTCCGTAGGAAGAATATTTTACCAAAGGCATTGAAGTTCGCTTTGCTGTGGGTGACGAAGGATCCGGAGAGGATCATGGAGTCCAAAGTTTTCTGGATTTTGGTTGAGATGGACCTCCGCGCAGTGATAAGTTAGAGACTAAGGTTGTCCCCAACATTGTTTGAGTAGTTGAGGAACTTCATGAGTTTAAGGCCGATTTCCATAATGTCTCTATCCAAGCGAAGCGAGACCCTAAGAAGATTTGGCACAAGGTTCCATACCTAGTTTCAGAGACAGATGTGTAGGAGATTGTGGGGATTTGGCTAGCGGAGTGGCGACAAACCACGAATGTTAGCGCAGGTACCAGTAGGGGCAGAGAAAGCTCTTCTGCGTAGGAAACAACTGAGTAGAAGAAGAAAGAAGCAGAGCAAGCAATAGTGTGCGAGAAGGCCGCTCAAAAGAATAAAGACGTTGCTGCTAAGGCAGCTACTGAGAAAGAGTGTTTCGCTAAAAAGGACACAATGGAAGTCGAAGCATCGACTTCCCAGCATACTGAAGAACAAGAATTATCCAAGCAGGAAGGAGGAAAGGGTTATGTGTAGAGCACTCCCTTCAGGCTATCGAAGTGACAAAAGGAGACCATTGTCAGACCACAGAAAAAGCACAATTCTGACAAGCAAGCACGCATTGACCCAATGGTCCTCATAGAAGGGGACCTTAAATAAATCAGGGAAAAGGTCTGAGATACCACAATGAAACTGTGGAAAAAGTTCGAGAAGAAATACATTTAGACATTAGGAAGTGTCCAAAAGGATCTGCACGAGTTGCAGATTCAGACAAGCAGAATTCAGGCGAGTGGTTGACAAGCAAGCGGGGTTCAAATGAGCTTGTAGCAAGCAAGCGTGAGCACCTTAGAACCCAAAAGGACTCTGGACCTTAGAGTAATTTCCTTGCCAGAAGGAATATTGTGTGTCGAGTTAGAGGAAGACAATGCCCAGCTTGGAAATATCAAGGGAGTGGTTATGAATTTAGTCGCGCTACCACTTCAGACCCTCCATATGCTTCATCAGGGGCTCTCGAATGAGCTTTGGATGAGAGAGCAGAGCGCTAACGGTGATAAGCGAAGTGAAAACAAATAATGAGTAGATATTTGTTGAGAAGGTTCAGGCTCTTAAGGAGAAAGAAGAGCTTGAATCGTGAAGCCAGAGCCTAGAAGCAGCAATTACATAATTGTGTAACTCAGTATCAGAGCTACACATTCTAGAGGATGCGACCGCATCCGCAAAGGTTTGAAAATCGTTGCAGTGTGACAATCCAAAGAAGAGGTAGGTCGAGTTACTTTCGAATTACAGATGAAGATCTTGGATTTACAGTTGAAGTTGTAGTCAACTATTCTGCCAGAGGTCATGGAGCAGCGTGACGCAGCAATCAGGGAACATATGACTACCTTGGATAGTGCAATCACAAATTACAATTCTCTCTTTGAACATGCAATGGAGCTATGGACCACTTTACAAGTGGACTCAAATTTTAAAAGATTGGGCACAGAGGTTAGAGAGGCACAACAAAAATTTGACGAGATCAAGGCGAATTCACGCACTTTGGCACCAATCCAGCACTTTGCACACTTACAGGAAATGAAGGTGCTTCAAACATAGGTTGAGGAGCTACAACACAAGGAGCATGTTTTGAAGGCTCGACTTCAGCCATGGATAGAGGAAGCAAGCCAGGTTACTTTGCTTATCCAAGAGAAGTTGAAATCTTTCCAACAGATGCCGAGAACCATGCGCCTCGCAATGGAGGGGCCAACTACTAAGAAGTTGGACGAAAAAGCGCAACAGACCGCTATACAAAGCATAGCGGAACTTGAAGTCTTGAAGATGGAATTCAATGAACTCCGCATAAAGTGGAGAAACCAGCCGAGTGACTCGAGGGCGAGTCACCATATTTTTGTTGGGGGCCTGTTGGGATCAGGTCCCTAAGGTAAATTTTTGACAATTTTGTAATATTTTTTGTAAAAGAATGTAAAGTCTCTGCAAAATAAGGAAGCAGAGTGTGAAGCTAAGTAAGAGACAAAGGAGCATTAGTCCCTTGTATGGGTAGGTGAGAGGTCAGTTTTGAGACTCGCCCATGGATCGCAGGCCATGGTATTGTAATGAAAAATCTATATATAGTTGAGTCATAGTGAGTCTAAATATAGAACTTGATAGAGAACCATTGTAAGGGCAAGGTGTTAAGGTAGGAAAAGTCTATTTCCTGTACTTAGGTGAAAGGGGAAGGCTCCTGCAGCTGACTGCGTGGAGAGCTTGGTAAGTTTGCAGCTGAGTGCACCGGCCCCTGCAACTGGGTGCACAGGGTGGAAAGGGTTTGCAACTGAATGCTAAATTCAATAAAGATTGTTTTAGATCGAATCTATTGCATTTGTTCCTTGTTCTCTATTTCTATCAAGTTTATGCATCTTTGCTCAATGATCTGATTTGTATGACTTAATGCTTTATTTATGTGTGAAAAGGATAGATCTGTAATGTTATGCATATAAGTATAATTAACCTCCTTCGTGGAGATAGGAAAGATGTAAGAAAGAGTTGTTACAGTTTACTATTCGAAAATGGTAGATCTGTGCGAAAGTAGATCTAAGGTATAAAGGCTACATAATACCTAGTCTATTGTGTGAAAGTAGTAAACCTGTGTCTTTTAGGCTTTTTAAGTACAATCGAACACCTTCGCGAAGGTCTGAAGGTTGTCTCAGTAGAGGTCCAAAAGTTGACAGTCATAAGGAATATATATGCACGAAGGTAGATCTAAGATGTAGATCCTTGGGAAGACCATCACACAGGCCTCTGGATGCAAAAGCCTAGTTCTAGCATCCCCCAATACTGCTTCGGGTGAGACTGTAGCCTGCCTACGTAGGTTGTTGTTGAAAGGGCCAGTAGTTAGCGTTTTGTTGGTTGGAACGAATAACTTTGAACCTGGGTCAGGCCCCCTTAAGCCAACAGGAACCTCTATCCAACTCGTCGGATAACATGTGCATCATAGTCTTCAGTGCAACCAGACCAGCAACATACTGGTGCATAGTGTCTATGCTCATCTACAAGTCTGCACTGGTGGCTATGCGCATCAATTGATCAAAGTACATGTTCAGCTCCAGTCGGACTTGGTTCTTTGTCTTTTCCCTGGTGAGTGTGCCAATGGATGGGATCGCATGTGTGTGCACAATGACATCCATTCTCCTAAACACTCATGCATGTGAAGCCTATAAGATGGTGATGAGATGCAGGAGTTCCTCATAGTTCCAAATCCAACTTCGGATGCATGCTATCAACTCCACTGCCTTTGGCATCATCATCTTTGGAAAGTGCAATGGGGCTTCCTTGTACCTCATTGTCCATATTTTCATGTGATCGACAACAGTGTGTAGTTCTGACAAGATGCGTGCTCTCCTAGCATAGCGTTGCTGCCAACCATTGAGATGGAAAACTGACTTATGCACGGTGACAAACCTAAAATACAACTTCTGCACGACTATCTCAAGAGACAATATTTCATCTAGTGTGGCTCTCCTAAACTTCTCTCTAGTGGATGTTGTAAGTTGCTCTTCTCCCTGTTTGGCCGCTTGTAGCTCCTTAGGCATGTGCTTGTTCTTAGCTTTCAAGAATCTAACATTCTAGCTAATGGCTTTGGCATATGCTCTTTTAGCACCGGCTAATGCAGCTGGATGTCTGTGCACATTGGACACGATCACTTTTTCTTCAGACTACACAGGAGATACATGGACATACGGAGTGGGCATTTTGTGCAACTGCACAACTCTGTGTTGTGATTCGTTGAAAGATATGTGCACATCCACTTCTGGATTGTCCTTAGGGATTTTAGTATCTCCTTAATCGCTTAGGACTTGCTCTGGTTCCAGATCAGGTGAATCCGGCAGGGTGACCTCTTGGTTCTAAGGCATGAGGTCAATTTCCTTATCTAACTTTGTTTGAACCATATCTGTGTCCATTTGCTCTAGCATTTATTCATTCTCCTTAGCAAAGTCCTTCTCATGGGATTTCTCACCCTGTTTGTTATGTGCAAGTCATTCGGATGAATCAATAACATGTATGGGCGCAGTTTCATCAATATGTGCATGTTGCACCTTGTTATCACAAAAATCCAACCTTGATAGGCTACTGATCAGGAAGACTTTGAGTAACTATTTCAAACCTACTTTTGGCTGAGGCTTAGCCTCCTCAACCTGAGAGGGCTCTCTCAAATGATTAATGATATTGATAATGGATTAGATGGATAACTATATTGAGCAAATGAAGAAATGTAAGTGGTTGAAACACAATCAACAACATCCATTGGGCTTATGGAGTCAGAAAAGCTTAGTATGATAGCAGTATCAACTAAACATGGAAGTCAGGGCATCAAAGTTCAATATATCAGTTAACACATAGAGACATGTAGGAAAACACAGTCCATGAATGTATGAAGGAAGTTAGAGCATGTCAATGAGTTCTAAGTATCATACATTCATACTACTACACATAAGGAAATATGGACAGACATAAACAAGCCACCATTGAACTCCTTCTGAATCGTGAGAAGTAAAGCCAAAGCCTGCGTTCTAAAAACATAATCTTCTACAATGGCACAATATGAGTCTTTCTCTGAAAATTTCCAACCCTTTGTGCATTAGATCTTCTCCTATATATAGAGCTCTTTACATGACTTAGATTCCTCCTCTAGGATGAGGAAAATTCGAATTCTACCTGACCTGACACCTATTGACACTTAAAACTAACTATTAAATGCAAATGACAGCTAACTAGCAGTCCTAGAGACCTAAAACAATTCGGAGTGTAACTCCTCATTATGATTAAAACAACCTTATCTAGGAATTAAACACTCATTTTGACACCTATAACTCCATGAATTCGAATTTGATGGTGCTCATAACCCTCCAGCTGGCCCTTGATGACTCATCCTTTTATTGTTCCTAGAAACTAGGAGACTGTTCCTTGCTCTGTTCTGGCTAAAAAATAGGTCTTGGGATAGAGCTCATATCTTCTCACAAAAAATGTATTTGGAAAAAATGAAGGAGGCTTTTGTGAACCAATCCGTGCTGAAAAAAACCTCTTTTGGTTTTTTGAAACACCTTTCCTACCGCCCAGAATGTGTCTTTGAAAAACAGGTGTAAAACAGGAGAAATATGCTTGTGAAAAACTGCACCTACAGCAGTTTCGTAGCGCAAGTTTGGTCATTCATTTTTCACAGATCATAACGGATATGAAGAAAGTGGAAGAGGTTTTTGTATTCCAGTATCTTAGGAATGAAAACCTCTTTCACTTTTCAGAGATGAGTTTTCCATTGCTTGCTAATCGCCTTGGAAGTTGACTGTTGTTTTCAAACATAAAATTTTGGAGTTCATAAATGTCCTTCTTTACTTGTTTTTCCCTTCCTTGATGTTTATACCTTTTGATTAATCCCTTTCAGCTGCAAATATTCAAAAAAATTCTCCTTTGTCTCTCAAAATTGGTCCACTAAATGATAATATGTAGCTACAGTAGTTTCGTATCGCGCTACGAAACTGCTATGTAATTACAAAAACACAGTTTAAGACCAAACTTTAACTTTCTTGAGTCTTTATTTTTGCTTTGAAATGACTCTTCCATATGACATGAGGCTGTTCAAAACTAAATAACTTGACACCATTCTTCAAGGTAAACTTCAAAAGGTAGTCTATATCAAAATTTAGGATTACCTTACTTGCCTTGCTTGAGCCTTCAAAGAACTCTGATGTATGTTGACCCTGAGTTTGCCAAGTGCTTCTTATGCATGAAAGGAGCACGAGAATGACCAAGACCAATTCTTCCTTACCTTACCCTTTTCCTTTGAAATCTTTTCAGTGATAACACACCTCATGTTGTTCGTGTTCCTACTACACTTCGTTCTCTCTTTTTCGCAGCTCTTGTTCTTCCCTGAGTTGCTACTTCAACTCCTGCAACTCCTTTTTAGCTTCCTCTAGCTTCCGCTTCTCTCTTTGCCTTTTCGTGATCTTTCTATCATGCTATCACCTCTTCACCTCAATATCCAAATCTGCTTTCAACACAAGTGGATCTGATTTGAACTTACAGCTTTTCTCTACCTCTGCGCTTTCAGCAACCTTCCTCTTGCCTTTTTCAAGTGCAGGTCTGCTGCCCTCTACTACTGATGATGCTGCTCCTTGAGATGTTGCTACCTTCTGCACTTCTAACCACTCTCTAGCCATTTTGACTGGTTCATTGAGGCTGGAGAAGTTGTAGCAATATCTCCATGGGTCTTCATCAAGCCAATGACATGCCCCGTGGATCCAAGGATGATACACTCTCACACAGTGGTCCTTCACTAAGAAATTCGGGTCATATGGATTGAAACTTCTGGTGCTGAAGGTGAACCTCTTGAATTCCTCCATCTCAGCCTTAGCATGCTTGATATTCTAGATCTCATACAACTCAATCCGCAAAGGAAGAGCAGGCCAAGGTGCCTTCTTCTTCCTATGCAGTCTCATTGACAACCCTGTTGAGATGTGGTATGCAACCTCTTGCATGACCAGCTTATCCATGGCAAAATTTGGTAAAACATGCGGATCCTTCTCCGCATTGTACATCCGGATGAAGGTGCCAAGGGGTGAGGCATACCAATCTGCTATTTCAATCAATGCCTCCATCGCTGCCTGCGACATGCAAGGCAGATTTTGCTCAAAGATCATCCTGTATACCGAGGTGAAAAAATGGTATAATAGTTGTATGATAACTCCACGGAAACTTCATTTGGAGAAAAACCTGTAATAAGTGTGCACGTAGGTTTATGAACGTGTCCATCCACAAGCCAAGCCTAGGAACTGTTAACGGGCAGAGATTACATCGAGTATGTAAGGTGGACATGAAAATCTTGTACTGCTGACCCTTGGGTGGATGCTGCACTTATGTTACTTGTTCCTTCAATCGGAGAGCCAACATGTTGGACCAGTTGAAGGGTTTTCCTTCGTTCACCATTTGATCCAACACAATCACCCAACTCTACGGGAATGTTTATGTGCTCTCTTCGTCGTATAAGTGGCATGCGAAGATGACCAAGAGTTGATATGCCTTCCGTAGTATCCTTGTCTTGTATACTTGGTTGGGTGTCCTCCTAAACTTAGATGTCTCTCTCACCTCTTCAAGATTTCTCTTGAGTTTGCACTGTTGTTGGGTCTGGTGAAGGGTGTATCCATCATGATCACCGACTGTGGAAAGTGATACATCACTTGAAATTCCTTTGCCCTGAAGGTAGAAAAATTAGTTTCACTGACATTGTTGAACATCATTATCTCTGGATCGGTATGCGAGACAATATAGTGTATCATGTTCGCGCATAGAAATGCAAGATACATGCATGCAATCCGGTACAAGCCAGACTTGTGTATGTTGACATAGACTCTACGGTCCTCCAAATTCTCATCAAATGTGCCTGAAAAGATGTTGTTGATGTCCTGCCATTTCATCTTGATCTCCTTATCTATGAACAACTTAGTGTCTTCATAGATGGGCAAGCTCATAGACACTTGCTCAACCACATCTCTAGTTGCACTCTCAATGATGTCCTTTGACCATGCTCTCTTGGAAGCCATTGTACCTGTACTATTGAGAGACAGACGAACACCTGTGATACCTGGAGACATAGCAACACTCATTGCAAGCAAACAATTAGTTGAAAACCAAAAGCAACTTAAGGACTAATATGTAACACACCTGGGTGACTAACTAGAAGGTTTGCACAATTTTCACTGGGAGGCTGGGAGACTGACTACCAGAACTGCATAGAAAATATTTCAGACTACCATTGGGCTAACTGGCTGTTGAAACTGCGCAGAGCACAATCCAACTTAGCCTGTTGAGGACTAAAACTGTGCAATGTGCAGTTTTAGTCAGCTTGACTGCAACTCGATAAAACAACATCTATGCAATTCTGAGGGCCAACAGGGCACTACCTCTCAGAATTACGTAGGGCAAGCCTCGGAGGCCAGTGTTGGGCAAGTTCTGCGCGATTCTTGGGAGGAAGGCAACTCTTTCACTCTCAGAAATACGTAGTGCAAGCCGGGTAAGGCAAGGTTCGGGCCAAGGCAGCCCATACCCATCGACAGGAGATTGAAAACATGTAAATACTAAATGCATGAGCGAAGCTAAGTGTAGGAAAGAGTGAATGAACATGCATGCAATCAGTGAGTGCAAGATTTAGTAAACAGGAAAACAAGTGTGTGAAGTGAGTCATTGCAACGACGACCGTCAATGCAGAAATAGTGTCATGCATACGACAGCAGTGAGATGTAATGGAAAACTTGAAACAATGCTTCTACAAGCTAACATGCATTAAAACGAAAGCAAGCGTTTAGCAAAACCAAGCAAACAACACTTGCACAAACCAAAATACAAAACTCGACAGAAAAGAAACAAAAGACATGAAAAGCGGACTTACCCGGAAAAAGTTGAGTTGAGTGTGTCGAATGCTCCTAGATGCAATGGGGAATGCCACATCTCCAAGATCGAAGTGAAGAATGAACTCTGAAGCATCGAATAAATATAAGATTGAGGTTTATGACGCACATACCACAAATCTAGGAAAACGTGACACTTGGCGGGAGGTTTCTAAAATGGATTTTGCATGTAACCCCTAGATGCCAAAAATGGATCCCTAAAATATATGGATTTTTTTCTTTTCTTTTTTTCATTTTTCTTTTTCGGGAAAAAGTAGCCCATGCATGCAAAGAAAGTTTGGTTAGTCCTAGAGGGAAATGGTCAACTTGGGAGCACATGCAATGGACTACACGCATATGGATGACTTCTGCATAGTTCCAAGGCTGACTGGGTCTAGTTGCCCCTCAAGCTAAGTGCAATTTCTGTACTGAAGCCAAGGCTGTCAACCAAATCTGCGCAAATATTAGGAGCAAGCCCAGTGATGGGATTCTCTGCGCAATTTTCAGAGGGAAGGCTACCTGCTTACTCTGCGCATTTCTGGGGAGCAACAGGCTACCTTGATGGTCTGCACAATTATGGAGAGGAAGGTTGGTTCCCCTCCAATTCTGTCCAATTTTCCAAGTGAGCACAACATCCAGATCATGACCAAGTCACAGGATGTCAGCTTGCGGTTGGAAGGTAAACAAGTTAGCAAACACAATATGTTAAGCCACAGAAACTCAACTGAAGCATAAGTACTTGTCAGTGCAAGACATGCTGCTAAGGATGGTCAGTAGGGAGGCTCCAAAAGGAAGGCAAGGAAAAATTTTGGAGGGTGGTTGTAGCCACTACAATAAGCTGCTAGGAAATTTGAACAGGGTGAAAAACACATTACAAGGCAAGCAACCACAATTTTACATGTATACCTACTTCTTGGATGGAATATGTTCTCACTATGAGTTCCCAAGTTTAGTTTGGAGGTGGAACCCCAGAGAGTCCCCTATCCATATTTACTACAAATTGTTGTCAAAATATAGTTACAAGGGAGTGTATGAGAAAATTATTGAGGAGTTCTTCAAGGTTATGTATCAGATGATCATTGAGAAAGAAGCTCCTTGCATGTACCAAGAGGTAATGAAGGTAGTCATAAAAGTAGAAGATTGGTTTGCCTCACCTAACGGCACATACCTCAAGGTATTTGATTCTCAGAAGCCTCCTCATCTTTTACCGAGGTATGTAATTGATAAGGTAGTCATGAAAGAGACTGCCTATCATCCTAGCATAGGTGTCTGTCAGGTACTACAAGAGAATAAGAAGGCACCTTCTCCTTCCCTATGCAAGTGTGACCCTATGAGCTCAAGAGCTTAAAGGCTACAGAATCAGAAGAAGAACCACTCAAAAGCCTTAAATTTTCTAAGATGAGCTTTCATGCGTATGATCCTAGAGGAATATGTAAGAGGAATTGTGCTAAGTTGAATTTTTCCTAGTTTTATTAGTCTTATTCCACATTAGAGGAAGAGAAGACGAATAATTAGTATAATGCGTCCCGACCACATGCACCAGGCAAAGAGACAAGCCCTTCTAGTGTAGTACCTAAGTAGAGTGTTACCCAAGAAGGAAAGTAGTAGGAAGTTCACACTATAGTAAGCATAAAGTATAAGAGGAAATTTGTGCATAATCTAGAAGCAGAGCGGAGCTACAAGTTCAAAGTAGATCCTATTATTCTGAGAGAAGCCATGGAAGTGGAGAAGAGGAGAAAGCAATCAAAATAACTGAAGAGAAGACAACAAGAAGAAGAGAAGAGGAAGGACGAGGAATGAAAGCAAGAGTAAGAACGGATACAAAAATAAGATATAGAAAGGAAAGAAAGGGAAGACATGCATACACGGGAAGAATTGAAAGAGAAGGAAGAAGAAGAAACGAGACATAAACAACTTGAGGAGAAACAACACAAACAATTGGAAGATGATGAAAATAGGAAAAAGAAGGATGAGGACTTTGCATGAGAAACTGAGGAGTCATTACAGGCCCCATACATGGAGATTGAGGATAAGGAGGAGAAACAAGGGGTTGACATTGTGCCCATTGTAGAACAATCCAAAAATCATCCCTCACCTCCTCTTATAGGTGGCCATATCGCATTCAACAAAATGGGAATATCTCCTTCAGATGATGATATGGTCATGGATATTTCCAACTTGACCTTTGATAAGCCAAATAACAAAATAGTACAGGGGAGGTGGAAATATTTTCCAACGACCTGGTTCGTCCTACTTCCATTCATATAGAGAGGGTGATTGTGACCGACACCAAGAGGAATACAAGGGCAATCGCGGTAGAAAATATAGCCTTTGCAAGAGCTGTAAAAGTTGACAAATATTTCTTGATGGAGGAAAATAAAAAATGGCAAAGGACTTAGTTGTTGCAAGACAACAAATAAATTATATCCAAACTGAGAACCAAATATTGTCTTCCACTAGTTCTCACTTTAAGGAGCTACATGCAGTGATATATTATGAAACCCAATCACTTGGAGGCACCATGAGACAACTTTATGAAGAGATGATCACCCTTCACAAGGAAATAGTGTCCTTTCATGTAATGCAAAAGAGATCATGGGAGAATGTGAAAGTGCTTAAAGTGATTCATGCAGCCATTAGTGTGATTCGGGAATGGGTCACCAAGTACACTAATGCACCACCAGTGTTGGCCAGGAAAATAAGACATGAAGCATAATTGGAGAAGTTCAAATCTAGAATGCTTATGCAGAGTAATAATCAACTCAACACTTATGTGGCCAACGTTATAACTGCTTATGCGTGAGTATATAATGGTTTAGATTCCTTCACCAAGAAAATCATGTAGTTGTATGTAGTCAAACCTGCCAAGGTAAACATGAAGTTGTTCTTATTATGGAATGAAGCTCGAATTGGCTTCAAATATATCTATCTGGATGTTATAGAGGCCAAAGTCAGATAAGCCAGATGTTCCTTCAAATTTTGATGACATAGCAAGAAATATAAAGCTTGACACTAATATGTTACAACAAAGCTACAATTAGGTGTTGTTTAGCTAGAGGTTCCTCAAACTCAAGCATAATGTATAAGGTTTTGTCTTATTAGGCTCTATCCATTTTTGTCTTATTTGTAGAGTTTTGTCTTATTGTATTTGGAAAACAATAAAAGATTGAATGTAAGTGGAAGTCCAAGAGTCAAGTGTGGAATGTGAAGAGTCATCAGCTAGAGAAAAGAAAAAATATGTCCAAGATTCATGAGGGAAACTTAAAGGTCACAAGGGGAGATGAAATGTCATCTCATTTATTATAAATAATCTGTCATAACTCAAGCGAAGGGATTGGAACTAGGGATTTGTAGCCTTGGCTTCTCTAGTGTAGCATAGGAGTGAGTATCATTCTTTGGAGAAGCAGGAGGTGGCTTCATGTTCCACTATTGGGACTAGTATGATATCATTGTAATTGTATAGTTGGAACTTTCACCTAATGATCATGCTCTCAAAGCCAACACACTTTCATGCATGTATTGCGGATGTTGTAAGACTATTATTTAAATTCTTAATATGGTATATGTGATTTCATTCGTGCTATTGTTGATGAATTATTTTGTTAACTTTACTATGTATCTTGTTGAATGTGTGTTGTATGTGCTTACATGATTTTTGTTATTTTTTGAACTATTTTGTAGGCTAACTAACGATTCTTTCATATGTTTGTGCATCTCTTTTATGATAGAACTATTACTTTTCCTCAAAAGGCTCACTTTCTTCTCCTTTGTGTGAAATAACCTCTTATGCATCACAATTGATTTATCACAAATTTCACTCACTTGCTATCACCAAAGCTATGAGTATATCATCTTATGTGTTAATTGTATCTAAGGAACATCTTTGAGATCATCTTTATGGAAATCATCCATATTTTTTATTGGGGCTCATACTCCAAAATGTGGGGTCTATGTGGGACTTCACATCGAGGAGACCATGTTCCCTGTTGTCGGCATCCAACACCATCAACAAGATTTTGGCGCTAGGAGGAGGGTCAAATGAGAAGTTGAGCCTATGCAGCCCGTTTTCAATCTTTCATCTTGAATGGATTCTTCCCATATCATAACACCAAGATGTTTTTCTAAAGTTGAAAATATAAAATTCCAACGTGGATAATCCATAACTTGTCTAATATAAAGTTTAATTGGAAGGGTGAAACAACCATTATTGAGCACACCATCCACTTTCTCAAATTTTGTGATTCTTATGAAGTTAATTGTGAGGATGTTGTTTGCAGGTTTTTCATTCTCACACTTGAGGGTTGTGTTAGAAAATGGTGTTATACATTGTCAACTACTTCTATTCACTATTTCAAACAACTTGTCACGGAGCTTCAACAAGCCTTTGACAAGTATGATTATCAAAGAATATATAAGAAAAATATTTTTCTTAGAACAAAATTTTATGAATCCTTGGAAGATTTTCTAGATCGCTTTCTTCACTTTTATTATGAGTTTTGCAAGGAAGACATAGATTGGGATTTTATTAGAGAAGTTTTAATATCTTATGTGAATTTCTTTTAATCCTCCTGAATCTAAATCTTGTACAAGTCTCCCAACTTTTCTTGGTCATGGAGCACTTAAAATTTTGAAAGAAGAATCTAATCTTTCTTGTGACCTTTTGCCTTCTTGTGTTTCTTTATAAAATGAAACAACCCCATGTACCAATGTTGAGGCTAGAAAACTTGAATATCATATTCTTAATCCAATCCTCTGTCCATCTTCCCCTCATAATCAAAATTTGAATTCATGTTTAAATCTTGAATATGATTTGATTGATGATATCTCTTCTTCAAGATATATCTCTTATTTTCCATCAGTCATCCCCTCTGGCCCTCTTTATATTGATTCACTATATCTCCCTATTATACCATATTATTTTGAATCTCATGAGGATTAAGTTCAAAATGATATTATTGGAGGACAATAAATTGAAGATATCTTTCATGATTATTATGTGTGGGCCTCAAACTGTGAACAATAATATGTTATTATAGATGATTCCCCACTTGACATTTCCTTTTCTTCCTCACCATTGACTCACCTTCATAAAATTTTTAATGAATCTATCACACCAATTATTCCTTTCACTAATTTAGATCTTAATACCACTGGTATCGATTGTAGTCAGAGTGGTGGGATATTGATTCTCGATTGAAAGGAGAAAGGATTGAATCCACTATTCACGATTTTTCTCATTCCTCATCTTTATCATGTGAAGAAGTGGAGTCTCCAACTCCTTGCACTCAATTAAGTCTTTCATTTGATTCATCCGATCATGAAGAGTCCCTAGACTCAAATATAGAATTTGATCTAGCTAGTGGATTTCTTCATGCATTTATTGATACATATAGTGATGATTTTGCATCCTCATTTGTTGATATTTCCAGGCCACTGGTGTGATCGATGATTCGCCATTTGATAGTTTGGAAAATTTCCAAGAAGTCGAGGCACTTCAGCTTTTGATAATGGTTATGTTAGGATCTTGCGATCTTGATAAGTATCTTGAACATGATCAGATTGATATTTCATCATGGGAAAATATTCATGAATTGACTGGACATGTTGAAAATGAATCTATGTTTCAGTTTCAAGATTCTTCACCTTGGTATCATGATCAGATTGCCTAATGGTTAGAAGATTCTTAATTGGCAAACCCTTTTTCTATTAACAAGCTTCAATATTACTTATTGTTTTCTGAGATTGAAATTTCAAATGAATATGCATTTGTGAGAGGTCGTTGAGATGTGTATGACCATCAAGATACATTGACAGATTCTATAGCACACGATTTTTTATCATATTTTTCTACTAATGTTTCAAGCCTTCGAGTCTTGGAGCATGTTATATTGGTCCATCTTTCTCTTTGTGTACTTTACTTCATGATAGTTCCTATTGTTCATTCCCTCACCTGTAAAGGTCATGAGATGCTTTGGTGGTTGCATTCGAAATTTCATTTCACGTGAGCCACACCTTTCCTTTATTAGTTTAGGAGTAGGTTTAATTTAGTTTTCATGTTTGTTTGTTTTGATTGTTGCTTCTTTTGTTGTTTTTCACTTTTATTTTCATTTTTTTGTAATAATCCTTGTGTGAAAGTTTTGTGGTTCAGTTATTAAAAAAGCATGGCAAAGTTAAAGAGGACATTAGGTAACTATCAATCCCCTTCATTACATGGGCCTTGCATATTTTCCAATCCATGATGTTTAGATGGAAAATATGTTTATTTCTTAGAGAAAACCTTAGTAGATCTACAATGCTCGTATCTTTAATGGGATCTTCTTTCTTTAGTCAACCTTTTATATTTGGTTGGTTTTAACATGTCAACTAGGCTAGGGCATAAGGGAAGGGAGGAAACTTAAGTGAGAAAACTTACTTCAAAGGTATATGTTTAAGAGTCTCTATAAAACAAGGAATAACCTCTCTTGCTCTCAATAAGTCAAGATCCCTCTTTTCCCTTAGTGATATAAACATAGATAAAATTCAAATGAGCATAAAGTTAAAAATAAAAAAATAATGGGTGAAAGAAAAGAAAGGACCAGAGATGATATTAATACTCTGACATCTTACATTTGTGTTATTATATACTCCTAACCCCTAATCAAAATAACTGAAGTGTGACTTGTTTTTGAAAGTGCTTGGCTAGTGAAAGGATATAAAAAACTATATCTTTAATTGAGCTAAGTAAGGAAACTATATTGATCAACAAGATGAAACAATACTTCCTTAAATATAGACTTAGTTTATAAAGTTAGACCTGAATAGAGAAGATATATTTCTTCCAGTGTGTTGCCAAGTGTTGTAGCTTCTACAATCCCCCTCCAAAATTTTTCCTACGCTTTGATTTTGGAGCCTACCTTTTATCATAAGAACTGTCATTTTAATTGGCATGGATTTTCTTCTTGTTTATTAAGTGTCGCAATGACTTATTCTTTAATGTTAGGTTTGCGATGTCTTAATTGTGTTTTTATGACGACAATTAGGTCTTGTCGACAAGAGTTGCTCAACTCCCGAAGACAATCAAACACTTCTCAAACACAAGCTAAGTGATGTCTTGATCCATCATTGATTGCATGCCTTTCCTTGAGGAATTGTGCAATCCTCTGTCACAGAGAACTACGAAAATCCCTGTGGGACTAAAATGCACAACCCTTTGAGGAATGCAACTGTTGTGAAAGCAAACTGCATAATCATTTTGTGAGATGAAACTACACAATTCACTGAGGAACAAAACTGCACAATCCCTTGTCATAGGGAATTATGCGGTCCCTTTATCCAATGAACTATGTAGTCCCTCAAATTAGTCAATTATGCACTCCTAGAAAACAGTGGGTTCACATTCTTATCCAACAGTGTGGCATAATTTTATATTGTTAATCTTCCAACATGTGTCAATTAACTAACAGTCCCTCAATTTTAGGCATGCATGTTAGTAAGCTAACCTTAACCTCATGAGCACCAATCTATATAAGAGAGCCTCATGGAGATAATTCTCACATATTTGGAGCTCTAGCCATTCTCATGAGTTCAAGGAGCTTTGGATTCCATATCCGCTACTTTTCCACGTGACTTTCTCAAGTGTCACTTTTTTCTTTCAGTTTTGTTGCTTTTTCGTTTTCAAATTTCATTTTTCCTCATTCTTCTTGTAACAAGTTTTGTTTCAGCTATTATTATCTTCTACAAGCATCGTTTCATTCTTTTGAGCGTCTTTTCAAGTGTCACATCACATTCCTTATCTTTTCACCTACCAACAATCACTATTTTTGGGTGTATTTATGCATGCATGCCCTTCTCTTTTAATTATCATTTTTTTCTCAATGTCAATGATTGGTTTGATTGATTCTCAAGGCAATCCAAATCCTTCCCCTCTTCTATCACATATCTAGAGTCTTCCCCTCTCCCAATAGAAATTGTGCAGTCCTTAAGTCTTGCTTCCCTCCTTAGTTGTGTATTGTGCAATCAAACATAGAAAATGACCTTCCTTTCCAACTACAACTACAAATTGCATAGTCATTTCCCTTCCTTAACTACACACTGGACAATCCAGGAATTCCTCCTAAGAGAAATTGAGCATTTCATAGATCTAGTGCATAGTTAGCTCCATTAGAAACAAAAACTGCACATAATTCCTCCACAAGTTGTGCAATGCGCATTTCGAGTGATCGTTCTACCCCTCTTGAACCCAACATTGCGTAATCCCTTCCCTAAGTGATTATTGTTTTACTAATAACTTGATTTAGATAGTCTCTCTAACTAACTATTCAATGCCATGAGTGCATATTTTGCAATATGTACTGCAAATCCTAAACATTCCATTATTTCATCATCAGGTAGCACCATGCCTCTCAAGAAGGAAACATCAAAGGAGGTCACAGAGAGAAATACTGAAGAGGTGATTGATAGTACCATGACAAGAGTTCTTATCTTGTCAGATACCTAGTGTTATATTGAAAAGGATTCTACTGTCACATGGATCACCATTAAAGATGCATTCACTTCTACAGAGTTCAAAGGATATCTAGAGGGTAGATAAGTCTAAGTGAACATCTAACGATCAGGGTTCCATAAATTTTCCTATAGATATCTAGTACTACTGTTGGTACCATTCCATTACCATCTTTTTCTTCTAGAAACACCATCATTTTTCTACCTTTTTCCTCCATAGATCCCTTATATCCCTCGAAATTGATTAATTAATAGCATTATAGTTGTTAGTTTGCATTAAAGTTAATTTATTAATTTTTCTGTTAGAAATTAGGAATTTTCAATAAAAAGATTACGGGAAGTCATAACATCCTGTAAATGGTTTATCATCTGACACGTGGCATGACAGGCAAGCCAAAGCAATGGATAGGAACGAAACCTGGAATGTACAAGCATGGTGAAAAATCGATTCTACAACAAATCAAAAGCTCCTGGTTATGCGGTCCACGCTGGTCAAACCCCAGCCTTTTGGTTACAAAGGCAGTAAAAGACATGGTTTCCCAAACCGGTTTCGTTTTGTTTTCTTTTTGGAAATCGGTTTAGATTAGAAATTACCAAAAATCATTCCAATGTAAAAGCAGAAACATCTGCTTAATGGATGTACATTCGATTCAGATAGGGACAGGCAGATAAAAACTGCGTATTATTTTGTTTTCAAGAACAGTTACAGTTACGATTATTATCTCTGTACATCATTTGAGAACAGAACTCTTGTATGTGGTTGCAATCTTCAGCACTTGAATATAGTCATGGTTTTACTCCAGCAATGTTTATGCGTTAATACTCTCGTTGCTTGAGTTTACTTCAGTGTACCATTGAAATGTGGACGGGCCTTGCGTGGATTGGTATACTGTTAATTTCATTTCCTTAGCAGTTTTTGAATTTGAATAGAACGCATAGTGTTTAGTGTTATTTCCATGTTTATGATTTTGTCGATTTGATTAGAAATTCTCACAAATGGTATTTATGGTGATAGCTTGAAGATTTTATCGTTAGATCATTGAACCATATCTTGTAAGAGATTTGATCCATTGTTATATTTTAAAGCATCTCCATAGACTCTGTTTTCATACATTTAAACTTTAGTGTGCTTTTGATTTTTCATGAATGCTCAAGTGTTAACTGGACAGAGCTTTTGTGTATAGCATCCTTGTAAGAGGATTAAAATCTTAGTCTAGCAATACACTGTATCTTTAGGACAGTTAGATAAGTTAGGTGATCTGAGTGTTAAGGTGAGAGGAAACATATCTTAACCTTCTGTAAATAAGTATTGTAACCTATCACAATAAACACTTAGTTAGGAATCCTTTATGTCTATAGATTTTAGACGCATGCCTCGAAGTTTACTTACCCTGGTTGATAATAAATCTAGTCTAATCTAGTACCCTAGATTGGCCACTACATTTTGGCGCCATTGCTGGGGAGGCGTAGTTAGAGGATTTCGAAAAAAAAAATGAAAATAAAAAAATTTAAATAAACAAAAACAAGCAAAAACATAGATTTAATTTTAATTCATCATGTTTACTTATGCCTAGATCTATAGATAATAAAGGTAGATTCATAAAAACCCCCCATCCAAAAACTAACCTACCATCAGGAGCAGACCCTTTAGGAAACGTTGAACACACAACATCAGCTGAGGAAGTCACCATACAAACATTAGAGGATAAACAGAAATCAGGGCAAAGACTCACACTCATCGAGAGGCAAATTCTATTAGCACACAAATCATAGAAGAAACATTTCCCTGAATCCTCTATAAAAGGAGAAAGTAGCACAGTAACTCAACAATATTTCCTTGAACTTCTCTTTGAAACAAGTGACACTGAACAAGAAATTAAATCAACAGAGGAACCTATCAAAATGGCTGAAGAAGGACATGGATCAGAAAGAGGACCACCAAATCAAGGTCAAGAGGAAAAGTCAACCTTTAAATTTCCTATCCAAGAACCAGAAGAGGATGACGAAATAAAAATGAAAAACATACCCCCATCTGTGCTACCAAAATTTTATGGCATGGCTTCAGAAGACCCATATTCATTCTTGTTTGAGTTTGACATTGTATGTCGAACATATGGTTACACAGATGATGCCCATAGGCTTAAACTCTTCCCAGCAACATTAAAAGCATCAGCATGAAGATGGTTCATGGGGCTTGGTGAACATGCGATAACTGATTGGGATGGCATGAGAAGAATATTCTTAAAGAAATACCAACCTTATTGTAGATCGAAAGATTCCAAAGATGATATCTTTAGGATGAACCAACAAGAGGATGAAAATTTAGAGGAGTACTTAGAGTGATTTGTTTACAATTTACAAAAATCAAAACACAGAGCCATGCCTCTTGATCTGATTCCAACAATATTCTTGAAGGGCATTCGAGAAGAATACTTAGATGATCTTAATTTGATGGGCAAAGGTGATATTTCCACTTTACCTTTTGAAGAAATTGTTGAGTTATGTGAAAAGTATTCTAGGAGCAAAGCCAAAATTGTAAAGAGAACCATATCATCCAAAGCCACAAAATCCGCTTCAGCAAGTGTCATAAGAGCTAAAATAGGGAACCTGTTAGAAGAATTCAAAACAGATCTATTAAGTACCTTGGGAACTCAAATTGACACTCTCAAAGCTAAGAAAAGACAAGAAGAGTAAGATCAAATGATGGCTATATTTTGCCCAAAATGCCGGAAGAAACATGCCTTAAAAGACTGCCCATTAGAAAACATTCAAGTTTGTGCCTTTCGTACTGAAAATCATGATATATTTCATTGCTCTAAAGTCAAGGTTTTGTAGAATTGTAATGCGGCAGCTAACACAGATATGGAAAATGTGTATTACATGGGCGCAAAGAGACCATGGTAGCCAAAACCAGCACCTCAAGGTATGTTCCCAAACCAGAATTTGCAGTTTCCTGTACATGATCAGATGTATGCTTAGAATTCGTGGAATGTACCCATGCCATGGCAGCACCAAAATTATCCCCAACAACAATGGAGACCATCTCAGCAATACTCTCAACAATATCACTCATATCCTCAACCATACCAACCATATTCGCAGCCATATCAACAATATCATCAGCCATACTCGCCATATCCTCAATCATATCAGCAATATCCTCAGCAGCAAGTTGTTTACCCACATCAACCTCAACCCATTCAACAAGCATTACTTGCTCCTCCACCAATAAATCCACCACAATTACAACTTCCATCTAACCCACAACCTCCTAGACCTACTCAAATCCCTGCTCAACCTGTACCAAATCCAAATAACAGAGCAGAGAGACCAACCTACAATGTAGATGAGGGACCATCATATCCCACATTACCCTTGCAAAATATCAATTTGAGGTCTAGTAAGGTACTTCACAAAGAATCTCCAACAGCTGATAAACAAGAAGAAAACGAATAAAATGAAAATGAAACTCCAATTCAAAGGAAACAAAATGATGACATCAAAAATAAACAAATGAAACCGTTGCATCCACCGCCTTTTCCAGACCGATTGGTCCAAACAAAATTTCCCATGTCTATACCACAGTTTGATGTTTTAGATGAGCTAAGGAATGTCTATATAAAAATTCCACTACTACAAGCCATAAAAGACATTCCCATATATACTAAAGCCATCAAAAAACTGTGCCTTAAAAATCCTACTAGGAAAAGAGTTGATCCACAAACCATTCATGTTATTGGACATTTGGCTGGCCTTATGACAAACATCATCTCAATGGAAAAGTATGTTGATCCTGGTATTCCCAGAGTCACTACAATCATTAACAACATACATATTCCAAACACCTTAATTGATCTTGGGGCCGCAATAAATGTGATGACTCTTGAAACCATGAAAACACTCCAGCTCACAAATTTGCAACACACAACAATTGTTTTAGGACTCGCTGATAGGTCTAAAGTGATTCCTGAAGGGATTTTGGAGGACATAATTGTTTCACTGGACTCTTGGGAGTATCCAGTGGACTTTTTAGTTCTTCAGCCAAAATCCAATTTCGGAGGACACCCTATCATCCTTGGTAGATCATGGTTAGCAACTGTTGATGCATTCATAGGATGTCGATCGGGTAATATGATCATTTCACGAGGAACTGAAAGAAAACAACTCACTCTTTACCCATCAGCACAATCACTAGCAGTAGCACACAATTTATGGCTTGACGATAAATACAATGACAAAGAAGAAGTTCAATCTGTTTTTAGCATCAACCAAATCTATGATTTTCAAGAACATAATAATGATGATTTGGTAGAGTTGTTCCTTTCTCAACCTGATGTTCGAAATGACCAATACCATGCTGCAGATGAACTTTTGGCACAAAATTTTCAGGAAACATGCACCATTCAATCTTTGCAAACAACATTTCAAGACATTTTTCCTATCCAATATATCACAAACACACAGAGAAAGACCATAGAGATTAGTCCAGCAAAAACTTTGAATATTGGCACGCACCTAGACTCATCTCAGGAGGAAAAATTGATTCAATTATTGAGAAAATACCAGAAAGCATTTGCTTGGGACTACACTAATATGCACGGAATTCATCCTGAAACATGCACTCACCATATTTATACGGATAGTAATATCAAACCAGTGAGGCAACCGCAGAGACGAATGAATCCCATGCTTTAGGATATTGTGAGAGAGGAATTACAAAAACTATTGAAAGTCAATTTTATCTATCCTATCTCTGACAGTCAGTGGGTATCCCCATTGGTAGTAGTGCCCAAGAAAAATGGTAAGTGGTGGATTTGTGTTGATTATAGACAATTAAACAAAGCAACCCTCAAAGATTATTTCCCACTACCATTTATTGACCAAGTGCTAGACACATTAGCTGGGAAATCATCATTCTCTTTTCTTGATGGTTTCAGTGGCTACAACCAAATCAGGATAGCCTTAGAGGACCAGGACAAAACCACTTTTACTTGTCCCTGGGGCACTTATGCTTATAATGTTTTTCCATTTGGACTTTGCAATGCTCCAGCTACATTTCAGAGCGCTGTATTAGCTATTTTTTCTGATTTAGTTCATGATTGTGTTGAAGTTTACATGGATGATTTTTCAGTGTATGGTGATTCATTTGAGCATGCATTAGAGAATCTTGAAAAAGTTTTGAAGAGATTTATTGAAGCTAATCTGTCCCTGAGCAATGAAAAGTGTTTTATGATGTTAAATGAGGGGATAGTATTAGGCCACTATATTTCTTTTCAAGGCATTAAAGTTGATCCATCAAAAATCCAGATCATTGTCAATTTGCCAATTCCGAAGACTCAAAAAGAGGTAATAAGTTTCCTTGGGTATGCAAGCTATTACAGAAGGTTTATTGAACATTTTAGTAAAATAGCTTCACCTCTGTTTAAACTTCTAGCAAAAGATACACTTTTCAACTGGAATGAGAATTGTCAGCAAGCATTTGAAACACTCAAAAAAAAGTTATCAACCACACCAGTCTTAAAAGGACCTAACTGGAACCTACCATTTCACATCTTTACAGATGCATCTGATATTGCAGTAGGTGCCTCATTAGGCCAAAAAGAGGAGTCTTGTCATTATGCCATCTATTTCATTAGAAAAAATCTAACACCTGCAGAATTCAACTACACAGTCACAGAAAAAGAAATGCTCGCCATCATACATGTTGTGAATAAATTCCGACATTATATAATTGGTTATGAGGTTTTTGTACATACTGACCATTCTGCCATTAAGCATTTAATGAATAAACCAGTAACTAGTGGCAGAGTTACCAGATGGTTGTTATTGTTACAAGAATTTAACATCACAGTGTTAGATAGACCAGGTAAGGAGAATCAGGTGGCAGATTTTCTTTCTAGACTGCAAAATCAAGGTGAGGTTGTTCCGGTTGAAGATTCTTTTCTAGATGAAAATTTATTTGCAATTTCAATAGTGAATCCTTGGTATGCTGACTTGGCCAATTATTTGTCCACAGGAAGAACACCTCCATACTTTACTCCAAAGGAAAAGAAGAGGCTAGTCAAACAAAGTGCTCGATACTCATGGGTTAATGGCGATTTATTTTACACTGGTTATGATATGATTATTAGACGATGTGTAAGAAATGATGAAATAATTGATATTTTAAAATCTTGCCATGATGAACCGTGTGGTGGGCATTTTGCAGCTAAACGAACAGCATTCAAGATTCTTAGTCTTGGATACTACTGGCCATCTATTTTTAAGGATTCCAAGAAGTACGTGAAGAGTTGTGATAGCTGTCAAAGAATGGGTAGGCCAACAGCTACAGATGAGATGCCACTTCAGCCTCAAGTACACCTAGAGCCATTTGAAAAATGGGCTCTAGATTTCATAGGACCCATTAATCCAACTTCCAATGGTAAGAAGTACATCCTAGTATGTACTGATTACGTAACAAAATGGGCTGAAGCCAAAGCACTAGTCCGGGCAACTAAACAAACAATGGTAAACTTCATTTTTGAAGAGATTTTTGTAAGGTATGAAGTACCAAGGGCGATAGTGACTGATCAAGGTACTCAGTTTACTTCAAATTTAGTTAAGGACATCACAGAAAAATATCAAATCAAGCATAGAAGAAGTACACCTTACCATCCATAGGCCAATGGCCAAGTGGAATCCACAAATAAAACTTTGGAAGGAATTATCACTAAGACCGTAGCAATGAATAGAAATAATTGGGAAGAGAAGCTCAAAGATGCACTCTGGGCTTATAGAATCACGTGGAAGAATACTACAGGATTTACACCATATCAGTTGGTGTATGGCAAAGAGGTAATGCTTCCTATTGAGTTTCAAATACATACTTTTAAGATGGCTGCAGATTTGGGAATTGATCTTAATGAAGCACAACAAGAAAGAATTCACCAACTGAACCAGCTCGATGAAATGAGGCAGCAAGCAGAGGAGACAACACTCCTCATGCAGAAACAAAGGAAGCAGTGGCATGATGCATATATAAAAAAGAAACAGTTTAAAGAAGGAGACTGGGCTTTACTCTTTGACTCTAAATTCAGAGATCATAAAGCCAAATTCACCACACATTGGATGGGCCCGTACGAAATAGTTCAAATTTATGACAATGGATCAATCAAGCTTATTACCATTGATGGAAAAGGCCACCCCTTTCTTGTCAATGGCCATTGGTTGAAACTTTACCATAAGCCCATCAGTAAGAAAGATTTTCTTCAAACTGTATCTCAGCCAAGGGAGGTTGAGATATTGCAGCCTTCAGCTATAGTATCTCTACCTTAGTTCATTTCATTTCAATTTAGAAATTTAAAAATAATAATAATAATAATTTAAAAAAAAAAAGTTAACAAAATAATAAAAAAAAAAAAACAACAACAACAAAAAAATAATAATGGTTTAGATGTGAAAACCAGACTCTGGCACACTCTAACCCAAAATTCTTACATGAAAACCAATTCATTGGCTGGCAAGAATTCCTTTTCTTTTTGCTTCCTATTTGATTCATCGATTGAATAATGACTTGAGGACAAGTCAAAGCTTTAGAGGGGGAGAAGCATCAGCATTTTTGTTTTTATCACATCTCCTCATTGTAAATTCTCAAAGAGTTTGTTTCAACATTTCAGTATTTCAATAAAGAAGTTGTTTTTGTCTTTGTTCTAATCAGAGGGACCTGTTTAAAGCACTATGCAGTGGGACCTGTTCTGTTCAGAAGACCATGTTACCAGCACCAACATTAGAGGGACCTGTTCAGCAAACATAAAAGGAACCTGTTAGAGACTGCTATCTCAAGTTGCTTCAGCAAAGCTTCAACAAAGTTTCAACAGAGATTCAAAGGTTGCTCGTCACCAAGGCTCCATCAAACACCAAAGATCAAGGAAGCTGCACACATATAGTTCTTTTCCAGATTTCAAAGAAGCTGCACAAACATTCTCCAGATCTCAGAGGGACCTGTTGTATCCAAATTCATCTTAGAGGGACCTGTTATGGACAACAAAGATTAGTCATATCTGAACAAGAAAGACCAGTCCTACCTATGCATGCCAACTCAACTCTTGATCAACCAATAAAAGTGTAATGTATTGTTGTAATTCTTATTTTTAACATTTAAATTCTTAGATTATTTTAGTGTTAAATGTGATGACTATGACTGCTTATGATCAATTTCAAAAACACCCACATATCCATCACCCTTGTCATATTCCTAATTCCTATCATTTCCCAACACTCTAGCCTATCCCCATACTCCTCCTACGATTTTTAAATCCTCTATTATACCACCCTCCCAGCCTTGTTATTAACTCCTTATCGGCCATCAAACTTTACTATCGGTCCAACAACTCCCTATTCGGCCAAGTACCATTCAGCAAGGGACAGGTGGTGAACTATTGGAAAGCCAAATGTTACACGGTTTCTTTCATTGTTTTTGAATTGGCTAAGTTATAACATGATCATTCGACCAAGTCGACTCATGCAAACAACTATCCGTTATTATACTTTAGTACTCCATACATGCTTACGGCGTTCTCATGATGATATTCATACAACCCAGTACAGTTACTCCTCTTTCATTGAAATATGAATACGCTCTATTATTATTATAGTGAATTGGGTCAAGTCAGTTGTTAAAATTTCATTTCATTTTCAATTGTAAAAAGGGCGTTCCATACTAGCAATTCAAGTGTTGTGATTTCAAAAACAAAGGCCGAGAACAGCAAGTGCTATGAAAGGAAAGCACAGTAATTGGGCTCACAAGTTTCCACCTCCGCCATAATTCAAAGACAGTCATCCAGTCACTGCTTAAGCCATTGAAGGAGCTGATCTTGAAGAACAGAGGGCGCCACCAGGTTAGTTGTGTGGAGCAAAAAGCAGAGGCAACAAACCAAAATACCCTTGTTAAATTAGTAAGCATAAACGAAGAGGGTTAGAGCAGGAGTTTCTCTGTCAAAATGACTAATAGAGTAGAGCCAAACACATTTGATAGTTCTCAGTACCACGATGACTGCATTGCAATTTTAAGAGAAAAACAATGGCTACCCTTCTTGGAGAAGTTTAATGGGAGCAATGAGGAAGTAACTAAACAGTTTGCCTTTACATTTAATGGGGAGAAAGCATTGATAGGCAATTTCTCATTTAGGATCTCAGAAGACACCATAGCACAATCCTTGGGGATCAGCCCAGAAGGAGAAAAATACTCCAAAACAAAACAATTCAAAGAAAAATCATGGACCCAATTCATGTCCAGGTCGAGGGTTTCATCTGTTAACTGGAAGAAGGGTGTCCCTAGGAGTTGGCTGATGCATCCATGGGACGAAATGGTGTATATCATTCAAAAATTTGTTACGTGTGAGGGTCGTTACAGCATAGTCTTTTTATACCACATCAAACTCCTGTTACATTTAAAAGGGTAGTGCACCATTAGTTTACCATATTTCCTCTTGCAGAGCTTGACCAAGATGTCAAAAACTATCCAAAAGAAAAAGGGTAATGAAGATAAAAGTTTATGTCATTTTGGGTTAATTAAAATTCTAATTGAATTTCAATTACAGAGAAGGGGAAAAACATGGAAGGAATTTCTGGCTGCCAATCAAATCAAAGATGAAGAGGACGAGCAAGAACAGCAAGAGCACTCAGGATTTATGCTTGACATTGATGAAGAGATCCCTGTGCGCAAATCAAGCAATGTCCCTCCACCCGGTAGTAGTGTGAGGACGAGAAAAATGAGACAAGAGGCTGCCTAGAAAATGGAGCAAGATAAAATTTTCACTACATATACAAGAAGATCCAGGAGAGCACAAAAGACCCAGCCACAAGAAGATCAACCAGAATCAAATGCACATGCACCGATGGACATCGAGAGCAGTGCTCACTCACAGCCTGGACCAGAAGCCGAAATGGAGGTTGAGAGCAACAATAGGCAAGGAAAAGAGTCACCACCTGCAATTAAGAAACAAAGGAGGCTGGAAAAGCAAATTGAAAGGTTAAAAGAAGAACTGATGGAGGCCAACATGCTGGAGAAAGTCATCAAGAAAGAGAATGAAATGCTGAGAGCACAGAGTAAGGAGACTCAACAAAAAAATGAAAGTTGAGGGAGCAAATCAAAGAACTCGAGGCTGAACAAACTGACATTTGCAAGTGGGCAACCAAATGGTATACCCAAAAGAAAGCCCTCAAGGAGAAATACAAGAGTTTGAAACATGAGCTCCACATTCAGAAAGATGCCCAAGCTAAGAAGAACATAGATGCATTGTTAAAAGCAGCAGAGGTACAGGCAGGAACAGAGTATAGAGGCAGCACATCAGGATTAGCATGAGGACATGCTAAGTCATTAAGCTTGGGGGAGATGTTGGTACCATTCCATTACCATCTTTTTCTTCTAGAAACACCATCATTTGTCTACCTTTTTCCTCCATAGACCCCTTATATCCCTCGAAATTGATTAATTAATAGCATTATAGTTGTTAGTTTGCATTAAAGTTAATTTATGAATTTTTATGTTAGAAATTAGGAATTTTCAATAAAAAGATTACAGGAAGTCATAACATCCTGTAAATGGTTTATCATCTGACACGTGGCATGACAGGCAAGCCAAAGCAATGGATAGGAACGAAACCTGGAATGTACAAGCATGGTGAAAAATCGATTCTACAGCAAATCAAAAGCTCCTGGTTATGTGGTCCACGCTGGTCAAACCCCAGCCTTTTGGTTACAAAGGCAGTAAAAGCCATGGTTTCCCAAACCGGTTTCGTTTTGTTTTCTTTTTGGAAATCGGTTTAGATTAGAAATGACCAAAAATCATTCCATTGTAAAAGCAGAAACATCTGCTTAATGAATGTACATTCGATTCAGATAGGGACAGGCAGATAAAGACTGCGTATTATTTTGTTTTCAAGAAAAGTTACAGTTACAATTATTATCTCTGTACATCGTTTGAGAACAGAACTCTTGTATGTGATTGCAATCTTCAGCACTTGAATATAGTCACAGTTTTACTCCAGCAGTGTTTATGCGTTAATACTCTCGTTGCTTGAGTTTACTTCAGTGTACCATTGAAACGTGGACGGGCCCTGCGTGGATTGGTATACTGTTAATTTCATTTCCTTAGCAGTTTTTGAATTTGAATAGAACGCATAGTGTTTAGTGTTATTTCCATGTTTATGATTTTGTCGATTTGATTAGAAATTCTCATAAATGGTATTTATGGTGATAGCTTGAAGGTTTTATCGTTAGATCATTGAACCATATCTTGTAAGAGATTTGATCCATCGTTATATTTTAAAGCATCTCCATAGACTCTGTTTTCATACATTTAAACTTTAGTGTGCTTTTGATTTTTCATGAATTCTCAAGTGTTAACTAGACAGAGCTTTTGTGCATAGCATCCTTGTAAGAGGATTAAAATCTTAGTCTAGCAATACGTTGTATCTTTAGGACAGTTAGATAAGTTAGGTAATCTGAGTGTTAAGGTGAGAGGAAACATATCTTAACCTTCTGTAAAGAAGTACTGTAACCTATCACAATAAACACTTAGTTAGGAATCCTTTATGTCTATAGATTTTAGATGCATGCCTCGAAGTTTACTTACCCTGGTTGATAATAAATCTAGTCTAATCTAGTACCCTAGATTGGCCACTACAACTACCATGTGCAGATGTTATCAAGTGGATATTGTAGGGTCTAGACACCAAAAGCATGGCATTAAATAGTGTTAGTGGGTTGCAACTTGCCTCCTATCGGCCACATGAAATTCACTTGATTTACAACTTACCCAAGCCTGAGCTACACTTGGATTCTCAATTATATACAACTTGGAGTTATCTGAATACTAAAGAAATGATCAAGTGATGGTGGAAGGAACCGACCATATTTCGCTAGAATCTTGATAGTACTTAGAAAACCAAGTCTCTCAGAAAAATATGCTAGTACTTGATGGCTATGTGATTTCAATTCTATGGACAAAGGCATTTTGAATCCTTCCTTGAAGGATGGATCTATATGTTGTATCCAATCGTCACAGAAGGGAAGATATTCAATTGGTCCCATTGATTGCCTCATCAATAGGAGATCAATTTGAACAGCGAAAGAAACCACAATTTTACATGTCTTCCTACTTGTTGGATGGAATATGTGATCACCATGAGTTCCCAATTCTAGATTGGAGGAGAACCCCCAAAGACCCCCCAATCCATATTTAATGCAAATTGTTGTCAGAATATAGTTATAGGGGAGTGTTTGAGAAATGTGTTGAGAACTTCTTCAAGGTTTTGTATGAGATGATATTAGAGGAAGAAGCTCCTTACATGTTCTGTGAGGAAATGAAGGCAATGGGAGAAGTAACAGATTAGTTTGCCTCACCTAATGGCACATACCTCAGGGTATTTGGTTCTCAAAAGCCTCCTCATCTTTTACTGAGGTATGTAATAGATAAGGTGGTCATTCAAGAGATTTCCTATCATTGTATCATAGGTGTCTCTCAGCTACTGGAGAAGAAGAAGAAGGTACCTTGGCCTTGATTCCCTTTGCAAGTGGGATCATATGAGCTAAAGAGCTTAAAGGCCACAAAAGTAGAAGTAGAACCACTCGAAATCCTTAAGTTCAGTAAGATGATATTTCACATGTATGATCCCGGAGGAATACGCAAGAGGCACTGTGCTAAGTTGCACTTTTCTTGGGCTTATTAGTCTTATTCCAGATCAGAGGAAGAGAAAAAGAATAATTGGTATAATTCTTCCCAACCGCATGCACAAGACAAAGAGACAAGCCCTTCTAGTGTAGTAATTGAGTTGAGTGTTACCTAGGAAGGAAAACATTATGAAGTGCACACTCACGTGAGAGTCAAGTATAAGAGGAAAGTTTTGCATAATCCAGAAGCGAAGCAAAGCCGCAAGTTCATAGCATATCTTATTATTATTAGAGTGGCCATGGTAGTGGAGAAGAGGAGAAATAAATTAGAATAACTGAAGAGAAAGAAACAGGAGGAAGAGAAGAGGTAGGAGGAGGAATGAAAGTAAGAGGAATAACATATATGGAAGAAGAGAAAGCAAGGAAATAAAGGGAAGAAAAGGAAGACATGTAGACATAGGAAGAGTTGAAAAAGAAGGAATATGAAGAAGCGAGACATAAACAACCTAAGGAAGAACAATAGAAATAATCGAAAGATGAAGAAAATAGGAAAAAGCATGATTAGGAGTTTTCATGAGAAATTGAGGAGCAGTTAAAGCACCAGACATGGATATTGAGTGGGAGGAGGAGAATCAAGGGGTTGAAATTGTGCCTATTGTAGAACAAGCCAACAGTTAGTCATCACCTCCTCTTACAAGTGGCAACATCACATTCAGTGAAATGGGAATATATCCTCGATATGATGATATGGTCATGGATATTTCGAACTTGACCTTTGATCAGATAAAGAACAAAATAGTATAAGAGAGGCGGAAATATTTTTCCAATGACTTGGTTCATCCTTCTTCCATTCATATATAGAGAGTGATTATGTTTGACACTATGAGGAATCCAAGGAGAGTCGTGGTAGAAAATATTTTCAAGAGCTATAAAAGTGAACACATATTTTTTGATGGAGGGAAACAAACAATTGGAAAAAGACTTAGTTGTTGCAAGACAAAAAATTGATCATCTCCAAGATGAGAACCAAAGATTGTCTTCCACTGGTTCTCACTTGAAGGAGATACAAGCAGCAATATATGATGAAATCCAATCACTAGGAGGCACCATGAGACAACTTTATGAAGAGATGATCACCCTTCACAAGTTGGTAGTGCCCTTTCATGCAGTGGAAAAGAGAATGTGGGAGAATGTGAAATTCCTTAAGGTGATTCATGAAGTCTTCAGTGTGATCTAGGAATGGGGCATCATGTAAAAGAATGCACCACCAAAGTTGCTAGGAAAACAAGACATGAAGCAGACTTGGAGAAGGTCGAGGTTAGAATGCTTATGCAGAGAAACATGAAACTCGGTGCTTATGTGGCCAACATTATAAATTCCTATGGATGATTGTATAATGGTTTAGACTCCTTGGCCAAAGCATGCAAGATTACTTTTGTTGGAGAATTTATAGAGACAAAGGGAGAAAATGTTATTAATGAGGAAATCCAAGAATACTTGGACAATTTGAAGCAGGTCACTACTAAAGAAGATTTGGAGATTATAAGGCAAAACATGTAGTTGTATGTAGCCAGACCTGCCAAAGTAAACATGAAGTTGTTCTCTTTGTGGAATGAAGCTCAAACTGGATCCAAAAATGTCTATTCGAATGTTATGGAGGTTAGAGTCAGATATAAGCTAGATCTTCCTTCAAAGTTTGAGGACATAGCAGCATAGTATAAATCTTGGAACCAATATATTACAACAACATACCAATTAGAATTATTGAGATAGAGTTTCCTCAAAATCAAGCATAATGTACAAAGTTTTGTTTTTGTTTTATGTGTACAGTTTTGTCTTATTGTATTTAGGAAATAATAAAAGTGTAAATGTAAGTGGAACTCCAAGAGTCAAGTGTGGAATGTGAAGAATCGTTAGTTATAGTAAAGACAAAAGAAGTTTAAGAGTCGTGAGGGAAACTCAAAGTTCACAAGGAGAGATGAAAGGTCATATCATTTATTATAAATAAGCCCTCATAACTCAAGCAAAGGGCTTGGAACTAGGGATTTGTAGCCTTGACTTCTCTAGCCTAACATAGGATTGAGTGATATTCTTTAGATAAGCAGGTGGTGGCTTCAAGTTCCACAATTGGAGCTAGTGTCATATAATTGTAATTGTATACTTAGAACTTTCACCTAATGATCATAAGCTCTCAAATCCAACACACTTTCATGCGTTTATCATGGATGTTGTAATATTATTCTTTAAATTTTTACGGCACATGTGAATTCATTCATTCTATTGTCAGAGAACTATTTCGTTAACTTTAGTATGTATCTTGTTGAATGTGTGTTGTATTTTCTTACATGATCGTTGTTATCTTGTGAACTATTTTGTAGAATAACCAACAATTATTTCATATGTTTTTGCATCACTTTTAGGATAGTACTATTACTTTTCTTATAGAGACCCACTTTCTTCTCTTTCGTGTGAAAGAACCTCTTATGCATTACAATTGATATCTCACAAATTTCATTCACTTGCATTCACCAAAGCTATGATTATATCATCTTATGTGTTTATTGCATCCAACGCACATCTTTGAGATCATTGTTAGGGAAATTGGTCGTATTTTCGGTTGGGGCTCCTACTCCAAATCGGGTGGGGTCTAATTGGGACTTCATATTAGGGAGACCCCCTTCCCTATTGTATGTATCCAACACCTTCAAAATTATAATATGCACAACTAAAAACTTGGGTCATCTTTGAAGGTGTTAAATTAAGACCTCTTCCACCAAGTGAGAATGTGAGAAATAATAGGGAGTAGTAGTGATGCTTAAAGGAAAATCTCAAAAAAATCAAGCCATTCATTCACTAGTCATTGTACCTTGTTTATGATTAATTATACTAATAGCATAGGGCCAAGTAGAGTTGAACCTATGAAACTTTGTAAGTCAAGGTTTTTTCTCTTCTTTATTACATGCGTCACATGTACACAATTTTTGTCTACATTATTAGTTGTCATCCTTTTTCTGGTACATAAAGCTCAAAGTTAATAGATCAAAAAATTTTGAGAAGTGAACTCCAAGAGAAGTGACATGAAAAATAATGCAACTTTTACTTTTAGATTAAGTTGCAAGGATACCCCTGGATGCGGGTGTCATCGAGCTAGGACCTGGAGAGCCACATGCCCAGCATGTGCTGCCACGTGAGGATCAAAGGACTTCAATGCTCCTCGCCGCCGAGACGTTAAGACGAGAAAAGCATCATGGAAGCCTTAATGAAGACACTGGAAACGATGGCGAGCCTGCAGCGAGCATTCAATGCGGGCAAGTTTCAAGAGAATGTTAGCTGGTTTAAGAAGAATGGAATGGTGCTGTTTTGGGCTCAGAATGCTGAGAAAGCCACTCAGATCTCTGCGAGAAAATGCTGCGCTGTTGATGCTGAGAGTGAAGACATTAACTCGGACGAGGTTTGCTCTCTGCTTGTTTGTCCGGGCCTTTTTTTGTGCTCAATTGAGCTCTGCCTCGAGCCAATTTGTGGACAGCACTCAATTGGGAGTGAACGCAGTAGCAACATGCCCTCAAGCACGGCTCTGGAACAAGCTAAGGGCGTCGTTGAAACCATGGTGCGACTGCGTGAAAGGATGCCGTGTAGAAGAGGCACTGGGCGTGGTGAGTCCTCACGTCCCCCTGCAGCAGATGTTCACCATCACTGCTGCTGCTGCTATTGTTACAGGAGGGCGGGAGCCACACCAATTCCAGCCAGTCAGTTTCTGGAGGCCGGCAGCTCCAATGATGGTGCGCCCATGCTCCCAGCGTTCGGCTCAGTCATTTTTACCTTGGGCAGCTCATGGGACAATGCTGGCCTTAATGCACATATCTCAGTTCTTTTCACCAAAATTCCGGAGGAGATTGGAGAAGGAACGCAACCGGTCCCTGCTGAGGTACTTCCAGAGGGCAATAGGGAGAAACGCCCAATGGGGCAGCCATCTAATGCAGAGGGTAGTTCAGAAGGGGAGCTTCAGCAAGCCCCCACCCGACCTCAAGAGCAAGAGCTGTCGGCCCCCGCGCAAGATCCTATGGCAATGTGGGACGGCATCCCAGAAGGCCAAGGCTGGTGCAGAATCCTTGAAGAAAAACCAGAAGACTAATTCTCAGAGGCGCTCTCCAGCATACACTTCTCTCTCTCAGGTCGGGGATAGGTTCGAGGTCTCAATTGGTATCTGGATTATGCTTAATATCTTTGTTTGTTTCCTTTCAGTTCTTGGTCATGTTCACAGTTACTATAGTTTGGGAAGTAAGCTAGGCAAAGTCTGTTATGTGTCTTTTTGTTGGTTGCCCCTGCGTGGGCCGTTTTGTTACTACCTGGGAACATCTCTGTGTCATGTGTTTTGGTTTAAAATGGAAATGCTGTCCTGCAAGGGAGAATTCTGAGTCTAGTAGAGCCACCCAAGGAGCCACAGTTGGCCCTGGGAAGCCAGTCTTTTTTGAATGTACTGTTTACCTGTATATAATATAATAGATTAGTTAGCTTTGCCGAGAAAAAAAAAAAGTTGCAAGGATACTAATTTATGTAATATGTTAAGAGTCGATTGTACTTGAGTTTTACTCTTTGTAGTTTCTGTTGGAACTTTTTTCATTATTTCTTCTATATTATATCGACATTACCATGTGTATGACTGATGTATACCATAGGGATAGTTGATCAAATGCAGTGGTAAAGCATAAGGGTAACTATTGAGAAGATCAATAGTAGAACATCTAATTATTATATCTTTAGGGGCTCTCCTTTAGCTACTTGAATTCAAGGAGGAAACATTCCTAGCCTTTAGTCTAGGAGTTTCTCTTTTTACCTCTTACTTTTTATGGAATTTTCTATTATTTTTTCTACATCGAAACTAATTATTTATTATCATATCATTCATTCATGGAATTCCCTAAATAAAAAGACATCTTACTAATAATGAACACACAAGCCTCTCTTAATGTCTTTGCTGTGTAAGAAAACTACTACAAAGATTATTTGCTTAGTAACATGCCAAATTGTGTTATGTTCTTGTTATTGAAATGAAAAAGACAAATTGACTAAGAAATTCAATCTTTCCATAATAACTATGCTAATATTAATAAGAAGGTTTTAAAATTAACTTGTCTAACATGAGACTTGTTGATTTATGCAACGAGGCCCCAAAATCAGAGACTTTATCTTCATATAATTAGAAAACTAAAACCGTTTATTCCATCTTATTGTCTTATTAAAATAAGAATCGATGTGACCTTAGGAGAAGTCGTCCATTTCCCTTTTATACCATGGTATTATAAATAACACAATACAATAACAATTTATGTCTATATAATTTTGCAATTACTACTCAAATTCACTTTTAAATAGTTATTAAATATATAACTAAATCAATCACATCTATAAATTATATTATTCATACTACATATCGAAATTTTCAACTTTTATAGAATTTAGACCTCCACCAAAACCATTATTACTCTTCTCATATTCTTTACTGCATTATCCATCATCCAAATATCCTATTACATAATTACAGAGTCATAAGATATACACTACAACTCTTTTTACTTTAAACTATAAGAAACCCATTGTTTAAAGAAATATATATTTGACAATTCACCAACTAAACGGATTGAAAATTATTTGTCCGATAAACCATCTATCAGAGAAACCAAGCATATAATTTTTTGTCTGCAAAACAAATAAAACCTCAAAAGTTTGAAACTGCAGATTAATTAATACCATTGTAAAGTAGCCATGATTTGAAAATTATTTGTTTTAAAGCTTTCCCATGGTTTTTTCCGTAATTTTTACATTAAATTTTTGTGTAACGCGACGATTTTTTAATTTTCTTTTATACAAATTAAAGAAAAGCCGAAACATAACCTTATGTAAAAATAAATTGCTTTTATACCAATACTCCATTTTTTTAAGACAATTCTTTTTTAAAGACAACTCAAATATGTTTTTTCATAATTTTTACATTAAAATTGTGCGTAACGCGACGATTTTTTAATTTTCTTTTAGACAAATTAAAGAAGACCCAAAACGTAACATTATGTACAAAAATAATATATATGTTTTTATATAAATATTTTATTTTTAAACAACTCAAATATATATTTCCTTCATATTTCAATTTATCTTAACTTCTTTCTAGGATTAAGGTTCTTACCTATTAGAATTTTTCTTTTCCATGATTTTTTGCATTATTATAAAACGTAGTTTCCACCCTCTTATTATGAGAAATTTAAGAATATATATAGTAATCACATCTCTTTTTATATATGAACTATCATCATTTTAGTATTGTTGCGTATAATTATTATATTTATTGTTTTTTGTCATTTGATTATTAATAGAATTAATTTTGTTAGTAGAATATTAATTTTGTTAGAAGAATTTTACTTTTAATATTGTATATAATATATGTGTGATTTATCTAGTGAATTTATGATATGGAAATTGTATCTGGGTTATATTAAATAACACATTTAATTTAATGGATATTAAAGAATATCTCTGAGAGTCTTTTTTGTTAAACTTTTTTTGAACATGGCATTATAATAAAATAACTTTAATTTTTGCTATATATTTTAGGTGTCCATATTTTCCATGGCATTTTTAATATGAATTGTATTTCTACTCCTAGTATGATGACATGACACAACTCCTATAAACTTTGATGATGATTACACAAATTGATTCACTATCTTTTTTAACTTTCTTTTTGTATTTAATCAATGATCTTATTAGAGAGTAATGGAAATTATGATAACATTAATTACTTTGTATCAACAAACGAGATCAAAAGGGTCCAAGTTACCCAAATCATGCCCCCTTTTTTCGTTTATAAAAAAGCACCCAAAGAATGAAACTAGTAGTAGAGAGGTTGCCTTTTGAGTCACCAATATATTAATGACTACATTAACCTTAATATGTGGAGGAAAATAAATTCTAGAAGATACATGTTTATATTCATATAACCCTTTATTTGTTTATACCTAATGAGGATTCATTACAAAATATTTCCCCTAGGTATATTTTTAATGTCTTGGTCAAACCCATGATTTGTAATGGAACTTTTGGTCAACTATTAATCTCATAGAATTTTATATTGATGGGAGAACAAATGTAGAAAGTTGATAAGGTAAACTTGAGGGATTACAAGCCCTTTAAAATCCAAGTAATCATATAAACAACTGTAGATGTGAGAGCTTCTTGAGTTGTTGCAAGGATTATAGGCATCAAAAAATAAAGTGAAAGAAGTGCATATGAGGAAAACAAATACATCATTATGGATCTTAAAAGGATGTGAACCAATACAGACCAAAGAATCTATTCAATGCCCACCAACCTTATTGATACATGACTTTAATGGCTCCTCTTTTCCTGCAATCCTACCCACCTAAGCCCCCTTCCCACCACCTTCCCTCAACAATTAAATATAAACCAAACTATCTACAATTTTTTAATATATTAAAATGCCCATTAACCTTCTATATACTAGTCAATGTATTGCTTTCATTTTTAGAATTTTGAATATTTATGTAAACCCACATGCTATAATATTGTGAACTTAATGAACCGAATATATGCTTTTCTTTATAATATTATATATTTTATTTTAATCCAAACATGAAAATACTTAAAAGTTATAACGCCCACTTATAAATATATCAAATAAGTTATAATGAGAATACATGAAAGATACATGTAACAAGATTTTTAACCATGGAAACTCTTAAAATGTAAATAAACTTCCTTAAACTACCATGTCTTATCAATACCACAACCCAAAACAATATAACTCATTTCACAGTTATTTATATATATATATATATATATATATATATATATATATATATAACATTTTTTAATTACATCAAAGTTCTCTCTTGAACTTTAATAGAATAACTTTTCTTTTAATCCAAATCTTTATCTTAAGATCATAAATGAAAGATGTTGGCATATTCTCTTCTTCTCTATATCAATGGGTCGAATTTCAAATATTAACTAGTGCGCATCTCTAAATCTATGTTTACCTTTTCACATTTACCTAATACAATTATAATATTACCACGCAAATTATCAAGTAATAAATGGTATCGTGTGAATACATGCGAATCTTTTTACCTCTACCTAATACAATTATCAAATTACAATAAAAATTATCAAATAACAAACAATATCATGTGAATACAAGTTTACCTTTTCACATTTATCTAATAAGATTATGAAATTACCATGGAATTATTACATAACAAATAACATCATGCTAATAGATGAGTTTATAAAATAAATGGTTTATACAAAAAATGAAAGGGAAAAAATGACCCAACCACATTTAATAATGTAGTTATGCTACATAAATCTCAAGCACCTAATTACATAATTACACAAATCTCAACCACCTAACCCTATCACTCGAAAAAATATTTAATAAAAATTAAATCCTTATCATTCATCTCTTAATTATGGTTTAAATTAAAATTCTGTAACATCTATATTCCAATTACGCATTAATTCAATTAAAATAAAACGAAATTTCTATTCCAATTACGCATTAATTCAATTAAAATAAAACGAAATTTCAATTTACATCCCAATGATATAACTCATATTATTTGCAGTAGCAATTGATTCATCCCAATGATAGTAGTGAGTGACTACCTTGTTTCAACAACTACAGTATGAATATAGTTCCGCTATAGTAAATACTAGATTATAACTTGCACTACCTGTAGCCATTGAGTCATCCCAGTGATGTTGTCAGGCAATGTTCGAATGTTTCATGAACTTGTCGTTTATTACCTTTTCATGTATTTCCTTTTGTTCTCTTCCTGATGAGCCTCGTATTATCTCCCTTGGAATCTTTGTGCTTCAAGATTCGGCCACCTCAAACAATGAAGGAGCCTGGGTGTCGATTAGCATTACAACATGCTTGAGGCGATTAAACCCCAACTTTGATATTAGGTTGAAACACTAAATCCATGAGTACAAGCTCAAGCTCCTGTCCATTGCACTACTTTGACGTTCACATTTTTGTGAATCGTTATGTGCCATGCGCACAAGATGCGACCGTGAACTCTAATATATACCATGCCCGTTTGCTTACTCACTGTGAGCTTTGAATGCTGATATCTCCTTTTCACTTTCATTTTATGGTGAAACTTGTTAGACAAACTTAATATTCAAACCATAACAAACCATATTCAATATAACAAACCATATTCAAACCATATTTAACTCCACCATAGTTATAAAAAGTTTATAATCGGCACTTCATTGGCAGCGAGACAAGTTTAAACCTGTTAGAAAATTCTTACATAAAACAAAACTTAAAAACGAATGACCAGGATTTCAAACAAATTCGAAGTAGCATAGTTTACTTCACAATACAGTCAAAATTTCCGAAACATAATATATTAGATGGAATTAACAAGTTTAAACCTGTTAGAAAATTCTTACATAAAACAAAACAAAAAACCGAATGACCGGGATTTCAAACAAATTCGAAGTAGCATAGTTTACTTCACAATACAGTCAAAATTTCCGAATCATAATATATTAGATGGAATTAACAAGTTCACATTATTTCAATGTTTCAGTCACACAGGTATAAGTTTCCTTCATTAAGTATGAGATGGAATTAACAGGTTTACATCATTTCATGTTTTGGCCACACAGGTATATACAATATAATAGAATGTTGAACTTTCACTGTTTGTACATTGTTACACAACTATTTACAATACATTAGAATGATGAACTGTCACTGTTGCCAGCATTGTTGCTAGGAGCACTTGTACCAGCCTTGTCGGCAGTGTTACTTGAACTGCCCAGTAATCTTTCATATGATATTTGATTTGAATTTGACTTCGGGGTAGCTTCAAGAAAAGTGTACAATATAATAGAATCTTGAACTTTCACTGTTTGTACATTATTACACAACTATTTACAATACATCAGAATGATGAACTGTCACTGTTGCCAGCATTGTTGCTGGGAGCACTTGTACCAGCATTGTCCGCAGTGTTACTTGAACTGCCCAGTAATCTTTCATATGATATTTGATTTGAATTTGACTTCGGTGTAGTTTCAAGAAAAGTGTCTCGAATGCTTTCTAATGTGTCTACAACGTCCATCATATTAGGTCTTCTTTGAGGGGATTGTTGTGTGCATAGCAAACCCACCCTTATGAGTTGATTCAGGCATATTAGCTTTCTATCTTCTTCAGTAGTATTTGTGTTACTAGTTTTCAATAGACTGCTATCTACCACTTCTTCTAGTTGATTTGGAAAACCATTACTCACCCATTTTTTCAAGTCCATTCCTTCTACAAATAGGCTATGGGTGGGTTTCTTTCTTGTGAGCACCTCCAATAACACTATTCCATAGCTATAAACATCACCTTTTGTTGTGACCTGACCGCCTTGTCCATATTCTGCATTTTCACAGACATGGTTAAGTTTTAATACTCACAATTTTCAATAGAAATAGAAAATTAAAGACCAGATATGTTATCTAGTTCAAATTATACCTGGAGGAATATAGCCTAAGGACCCTTTGAGTGCATATGTAGAAACAGAAGCTGATTCTTTGGAATTTGCAAAACATATGGTAGCAATTCCAAAGTCTATTAAATATGCCGTGAGATCATCCCCAAGAAGCACATTGTTGGGTTTTAGATCACAATGAATCACTTGCATGAAACAATGATGATGGAGATATGCCAAACCATGTGCAATGTCTATTGCTATATTCAACCTCTGAATCAAACTCAAAGCACTTGAACTTTCTTCACCATTAGGATATAACCACTTTTCTAAGCTTCCGTTTTCCATGAACGGAAATATTAAAGCTTTGAAATCCAGGTCTGAATAACAAGTCATAATTTTAATCAAATTCCTATGTCGAACTCTACTCAAAACATTGCATTCTCTCTCAAAACTCTTATTTGCCCCTTCATTTTCCAAGCTGATAACCTTAACTGCTACAATTTTGCCATCATACATAACCCCTTTGTACACTTTACCAAAACTCCCAGCCCCCAACAAGTTGGAATCACTAAATTCATCTGTTGCAGTGACAAGCTCACTGTAAGAAATTCTTTGGTGACCCACTTTTAAAGATACTAGAGCCATTAGTCTCTTGTGATTTCGTCTCCACAGGATACCCAAAAACAAACACAATATAAGGATAGCAAAAACTGCTCCAACAGATATGATAACCCTTTCCACAAGAAAATGACTTTTATGTTCACGAGCAGAGCAGAGTGTTAATCCTACCCAACTTCCACATAAGCCCACATTTCCCATAAATGCAGTGGCACCCAGCCTTTTGAAAATTCCATCTTTAGGGACTTCTCCTGATAACTTGTTGAAAGAAAAATTTAAGTAGGAGAGCATTTTAAGTTTCTCCAAAGACATGGGTATTTCACCTGACAAATTGTTGAAAGACAAATCTATATAGTGAAGATTTAGAATCTCGCCAAGTGAAGCTGGAATATGACCTCCAAGTGCGTTGCAGGAAAGATCTACAACTTGAACCATAATTATTTTGCTTAGTCCCAAAGGTATTGTGCCTTCTAATAAATTGTTTGAAATCCTGAAACCCTGAGCCAAATTTACAAGACCTAGACCTCCCAACTCTGGAGGTATGTGCCCCCTGAGCCTGTTAAATGATAAGTCTAAAAGGAGCAACTTCACACATTTCCCTAAAGCTGCAGGGATAGTACCTGATAACTGGTTATTTTTGAGATTCAGATATTCTAGCTGCTGGAGGTAGCCAACGGATTCGGGGATTCTTCCAGTGAGAGTGTTTCCCCCAACAGATAGGATCCCAAGGGATTTGAGTTCGCCGATTTCCATCGGGATGTTTCCTTTTAGATTGTTGGAACCCAGATATAACCTCTCCAACCTTTGAAGCCTATTAAGTGAAGAAGGAATTGCTCCGGTAAAATGATTCTCCCCCAAGTCAAGGTACGTTAAACTAGTTAGATTTCCAATCTGTGTAGGTATCTCGCCTGTTAAATGATTGTAACCCAAGTTTAGGATACTAATGTTTTTAGAGAGCTGGCCAATAGAAGAGGACAAACGTCCGGTGAGATTATTAGAGTATAAAACGAGTTCTCGTAGGGAGGTACAGTTTATTAGAGCAGTAAGAATGGGCAAGCTCGTGCTGCTGCCGCTAATCAGTTGATTAAACTCCATGCGAAGGCGCCAGAGCTGTGTCAACTTACCCAACTCCATGGGCACTACCCCGCTGAGCTGATTTGCCCCGAATTCGATGACTTGAAGCTTCGTACAATTGAACAAGGTAGCGGGAATGCTTCCACTTAAATGATTACCATACAGATATAATCCCATCAATTGGGTGTGCCTATTACACAATTCCGATGGAATGTGTCCAGTCAAATGGTTGTTATTTAAAATCAATTCTTGGAGATGTGTGCAGTTTGAAAAGGAAGAAGGAATTTGCCCTGTCAGACTGTTATTCCGAACAATGAAGCTGCGGAGAAAACTCCGAGTACACAAATTGGAGGGAAGGAGCCCCGTCAGACTGTTAATTTGCAAATTTATGTAGACCAAAGAAGACATGTTTCCCAAACAGGCAGGAATTGTACCCGACAAATGGTTGTATCCTGAGTCATAGTTTTGTAAATTGGAAAGAACACACAGCTCTGAGGGAATATTTCCTCTCAGATAGTTTCCGGACAAACTCAAAGTTGTTAAACTACGACATCCCGCCAGAGTTGGTGGAATGGAACCTTGGAGTTGATTCATATTGAGGAAAAGATCATGTAAACGAAAGAGGTTTCCCAACTGATAGGGAATGGGACCATGAAAATTGTTATGGCTAAGGTCAAGTTTTACTAGAAACGAGAGATTTCCAAGAAGAGGAGAGAGGGTACCTTCTAATCCCATGCCCGAAACATTTAGGTACACCACTCTGTGCCCACTGCATTTGATACTTGTCCACTCGCATACTGAAACATTTGATTTCCAGTTGGTGGGTAATGCCTGGGAGGGATTATAAGTCCTGATTGCAGACATGAATCCAAGCATAGCCTCTTGGTCGGTAGCATTGCTTATATGAGCACTGGAACGATTAGATAATCGAACTGTGGCAAACCCAAAGGGAATGACAAGGAGGAACAAATAAACGAGTAATAGAAACATTCTCTCTGCACAAACGAAAAGGGAAGGAATGTAACAGATCTCCATCACCTCCTGCAAGAGAATAAAATTTGCAAGGATAAGGAAGGGTCGCAGTTTCTTGATCGATATACCTATATAAAGTGAGTATATCTCTGGAGGCGAACTACAGTGTAAGGCAATACTGGGCGTCCCATTCAACAACAGGTGTATCGCAAGTTGCACTCATCCGTCACATATGAAGTGGTCGGCCACAATTGAAGTGTTCGACAACATCAATCGAAAAGAATCCGATGCGTGAAAACAGAGTTTTAGATAACGCAGAAGAATACACAGTTAAGTCAACTCCATAGTCAACCAACCATCCAATTGCGCACACGTAGTGATTACTAAGTTCCATTTTATATTTTTAGAATTAATGATATGAATTTTACGAAACTCTCAAATGGGAATATGGAAGCCGTACTCCAACGAGGCCAAAATTTCTCCAACAGAAAAGAATGGAAATATTCACAGGATCTTGACAAAATTTAACAGAAATTTTTTTAAATCTTGGTCGAGTGCCCACGGATTCTTGATGATGCTAAATTCATTTTCACCATCAAAAAACGATTCAAACACTTTCAGAATTAGATTTTTTGAAGAAAAAAAATCACAAATTCTAATAAAAAATTACTAGTCCCAACCAAATTGTAGCCTGAGTAGACAATGCCTAAACGGAAGAATTGTTTTCCAATTTCGAAACGTGTTAGTAACTTTCGGGTTAGACAGTGTTTGGAACACAAGTTGTTTTCCAATTTCCAAACGTGTTAGTAACTTTCGCGTTAGACAATGTTTGGAACACAAGATGTGATTCATATATAATGTATTGAATGATACAATTTTGAAATGAGTTGTAACTAGCAATTGCATCGATAGTGCAAAGGAACGTCGAAAGGAGGAGTCAGGTACATCGTGGAATGAAACTATCTCATTGTGTTACATGTCATGGTACATCATCAATGTCACCTTATGGGGTGCACAATGCTACGTTTAAGGGGGAGAACTTTCTAGCCTCTAGACCTCAAAAACCACTCCAGTGCTTGCAATCAAAAGGGGTTGTGTCAATAGATGTGATCTCTACTTGAGTCTTGCTTTTCTATAGCACCCACAGATGCTATAGATGATAGCACATCCAAAAAAATGCCATGGATTTTGGGTATCGACAAGTGGTTTTCCATCTGTATGTTATGAGACTAAGTTATGAAATCAGATAAATAAACAAGGGTAATGATTTTTTCCTATCCTTTTAAAGATAGAATAAAGTTTGATAGTCAATCTGAATATTGCAACAACGCTCTAGACCAAGTTATCTCTTAATGGGTCTGATTTGAGTCTTTCCCCAAAGATTAGAGTCAGACTTGAGCCAACTCAAGCTTGGAGGAGTTTGGTAAAGAGGCAATTAAAAGACCGGTATAGTGCTAGTGGGAGAAATACCTCAACTCCAACCCAAAACAAAGGGGAGCTAGAATTATAACCTAAAAATCTATACATTCAAGTTTCAACCATTTTACCATAACAGAGCACCAATGGTATCAGGAGAAGAGTGGCTTACCTGTTCAAATTGGTTTTCGCCGATCTTTTTTCCCATCTCATTGGATATCAAAATGAAATGTTTGCGATGAGAATATGTTACTATTTCCAAATTTGAGAAATAAATAGTAGAAATCAGACTTGAGCTAAGTTACGATAACCAAAAGTTGTCGTGGATTGTCAATCCATTGTCATGGCCCTCTTGGTCTAAAGTGTCGTACAATTTATCTATCCACATAGTAGAATCGCCTTTCCTACCCTATACTTCGAGTCCAATATGGCCCAAAACAGTGATTGAGAGCTCTCCTTCCTTGAATCCCAGTGGACAAAAGAGAAGGCTTACTGAATTTATCCACCTCCTTGCTTAAGTGTTGTCGTAAGGCACTTGGGGGATGTTCCCCATTCTTCCAGCATTGACCTGCAGCAAAGATTTCACCTTTGTCTACAACGCTAGAATTCTTGTGACCTAGAGCTTTTACGTACTCAAGGGACTTCTAAAATCTTTGCATGTTATACAATCACCACCCTCTGATGACTCAATTGCACGGCCATGAGTGACTCTACCATTCAAACTGAGAGGTGAGTGGCTAATGGTGGAAACCCTCTTGTACACTAAATCAACATCCTATTTCAAATTTGTGGAAGTCTAATCTGCGATCGTGGTGAGAGAAATATCATGCTACGTAGCAGACAATCGACCTGATATCTACACTGGGATTCTATATTTTTGAAACGTAACTCAAAATTAAACCCTAAAATCAAGCTACGGTCTCTACCAGTGATCATGTGTTGAAATTGATTTTAAGATTTCACATTTCAGAGAACGGTTGAAATCTTCACGAGTTCCACTAAATGATACAGGAGTTCATGATAGTGCAAACTTTTACGCGTTGAATACAAAGGACAACTCTGAGAGCACAACTTCCTCTTCATTGAATAATCCTCATGTCTCTAAAGTCTACATTCAATGATTCAATTTGTATTGGCGTTGGATGTGAAGAAGAGGAACCTCAGTGGCATCGTTTGGCAGTCAAATTTCTGGTGTTTGTCCTTTAATTCGATTCATACGTGGCAATTCACAAATTTGCTTTGCTTCGACACGTGGTTGTCAAGCTGAGCAAATATTTTCATAAATATCTCCATAATTGATAACAATTCTCACACTGTCATCTTGCTCACACTGTGGTCACTGTATCATTCCTCATGGTTACAAACTTTAAACCCATGAAAAATCACAACTATATTTAAGATTTCATTTTCCATTGTTACATAATATTCAAACTTTTATATATATATATAATGTTAGAAAGCCTTTTAATTCATTTTTATTAATCAAAACACTCATAGATTCCATTACCTTTACATAAAATGAAATACAAATTTGGGAAAACAAGAATCTTACACAATGATAAACGGCCAACGAGTTGGCACTAATTCGATTTGTCATGAGTTTATACGGACGATGTCACCAATGATTTACTTGGTAGCATGGACAACGACGTCGTTCTTTGGGCACATGGCAACGTCAAAATTATAGCTTGGGTTTACAATGTGTGAGCATAAATACTATATTGCCATGTTGGGTTTGTGCACGGGCTGCTATTGTGTGCAAAGTAGAGCTACCAAGAACATATGCATCGCTTTCTCCTTAGGAACGTCATTAAATCTGCCATCCATTGTTGAGAAATGGCAACAAGAAATTCCAGTTTAATTTGTCCTTGAATTAAACTGTGAATTAAATTTGAATTCTATTCTCATAGAAACTTAAAATAGTTAAATTAAGATTATTAAACTTACTTAACTTAGGAAATTCGAGTTGGAAGTCTTTTGGAAGTCATGTATATGTTCTCCCTACTTTGTAGGAGTCAAATGTAAGTTAATTGTGAGTTGTAAAATAGAAAACTCAGTTTCATGAGTCAGTTCAGTGAAATTAGTTCTCAAACTAATTGAGAGAACTAATAGTGAGTTAACAGTGAATGGTGACACTAATGAACTCCACCAAAGCTACTCTAGTTAACTGAATATTTACTCATCAAAAACTCATGTATGTCGATTCTGAGAAAGACCCAATTGAGACTTGAGTGCAGGGACAATATACTATTTGTTTTAAATTATTTTGAGTTGCACTGATAGTGCATACATTTAGTAACTGATCCTTGAGGGATTGCGCTATTTTTAGAGTCTTTATTTCCCTTTAAATACAAGCTATCCTTCATAGGAATTACACATTGGAATAGAGACTTGGAGAGCTTGTGAAGAAGCTAAGCTTTGGCCTTGAGCTTTCTTATGAGTTGCAGATTGAATTTGTCGAGTATTGAGATTTTTCTAGAGAGAACAAGCATTGTAATTTCATCTTGATTTTCTGGATTAATACAAAACAAATAGTGGGGTTTTGAGTTGTGGCTTTCCCTGGATATTTATTGTGTTATATGCTATTCATTATCTTCCTCTTATTGATTATTGTTTTCTCGATGTTTATGGGCTTTCGTTGTAAAGAGTCGAAGTAGATTCTTGTCTCTTAGCTTGTGAATCTACAGGATCTTTTACATCTATAATCTTCATAACTTGTCTTTTCCAACTAGTCGTCTTCTTTACCCACCCTGCGATGGTCCATGCCCTCAATTCATTTGTGGCATTCCACAAATTCACCTCGTTGTTATAGTTCATTCCATTAATTTACATGTCAAAAGAAACAAATGCTACATTAGTCACTTAATAAATTCCTTCCTTCTACTCTCTTGAATTTACTTACCACTCCTAGGCATTTGTTTCAGGATCAGTCGTAATAACTTCAAATGGAATGGATAGTGCAAGAACCGAAATCTTCTATATTACTCACCTATATTGTGAGTTCAACACATGCTGAGAAGCAGGTTACAAGAATAAACTCGTAAGATCTGAAACTACTTTATCAGTAACTTCAAAGTCATCTTCATTTGGGAAGGTAAGATGCAGTGCCGAATAGGTTGGGCATATCACAGTACATAATCAAACTATTTTACACACAATTCACTACAATGATCCTTGCTTCTTTATAAAGTGATCTTAGATTATATTTTCTACTTTGATATATCTCTTTTATTTCATTTTTAATTGATTTTTTTTTTTTTTATCTTTTTGGGTTTAACCTTTTATACTCCTTCGAACTTCCTAATTTAATGCCTTATTACACATTACATATATAATGATAATTTTAATTGGGTTGTGATGTTGGGACATTATGATGCACAATGTTCATTTATTATAGAAAATGAAAATTACAAGTGGCAATTTATTCTTTGAATTTTGGTTAACTTATTTAAATAGACTATTATGAATGAAATAGTTTTCATTCACCAAACTGTGTACTACACTCGCATCTATGTCCACACAACCAATCACTTACTGGTTATGTGGCTCATATCAGTCCATATTACATTGGGCATTTTCCATGTCAAACACGGGCGGTGAAATCCATTTGGTTAACAAAAGGTTAACTTATTTAAATAGACTATTATTAATGAAATAGTTTTCATTCACCAAACTGTGTACTACACTCGCATCTATGTCCACACAACCAATCACTTACTGGTTATGTGGCTCATATCAGTCCATGTTACATTGGGCATTCTCCATGTCAAACACGGGCGGTGAAATCCATTTGGTTAACAAAACATATTTGATCCATCCTATGACTTATTTCACACAAGGTATTTTAAATTATGATCAATCTACTGAATATAGTGGAGTATAGATATAAAACTCGAAATCTATCAACTAAGGATTGAAGTAGAAGCGTCGCTAGGTTATCATTGAGCTTTGCCAATCATAAGGATCTGACCGGATTTCCATTGTTTAAATATTTTGTGACCAGTGCTACATTCTATCTAGTGGCACAATGGTTGGGCCTCTGTCACATGACCAAATCTGATCAAAATGCAGCCAAGCAAACGAGACCAGAACATAGACCAAACTTCTGAAAATAATTATCAGAGTTCCGCCATAAGCAATAAGCCTAGTCTTAGCTAAATCGATGCTAAGTCCACCATCGCCAAATTTTAGGTCAACGTTATGCCACGTGAAACCAGGGTTCGCTTATGTGTTTATCAGCGATCCAATAGGGTTTACCTTTCCACGTGAGTCGTTCCCATCACGCATTAATCGACCCAAAACAAGCAACTTCGAAGAAGAAATACCGACGACAAGGAAAAAATAGTTTCCACGTGTTGATTTATGATGGGAGGGAGCGACGAAAATGCAGAGGAGATTGGTTGGGCTGAACAGTGTTTGTCCAGCCAACTCCATATAGAAAACGCCTTTCGGCGTAATTAGGTATAAGATAGGCGTGATTAGGTATAATCTTATCATCCAACTAAAAATACCTATTTACTATCAATGAAGATGATACACAACATAAGCGTGCATGAAGATTGACCTGATTGCTTTCCTTGAGTCAATGGGCCAGAATACAGGCACTGGGGAAAGCTAAATCCGAGCGGTGTTTTCATTCCCATCCCTAATTATCCAACCAATTATACACTTTTCATTCCCATTCCTAATTATCCAACCAATTATATAAAATACCTACGCATGCTCTGATGGGCGTGTTATTACTTGTCTCGGAGTCCAATACCCCTATCCCACGCACTCGGTAAATCTGAGTGGTATATTCATTCCCATTCATAACGAAGCAAATGCGTAGATGTTTTTCAGCAAGGCCTGCCCTAGTACCCGTTCACACCTTCGTATGTGTATATTGAGGTTATACCCAAAAATTCCAAGACCACACGCTCTAAGGAAGAAAACACCAATGCCACTAGTTTGCAAGTTTCACAGGTCAAATTAAACCTGAAACTCTATTTTATAGTATTAATAGAGGGAAACCATCTATACCAACTCTTGAAATCAGGATACAAACATATATCACTGCAATAAGCAGCTATGATATTTGGAAGAATGTCTTGTGTACCAGCAGTAGAAGGAGGCAGGGGAGGATGGGGAGCAATACAATGGAGTGGGTTGCAAAGGCGACTCATCTAGGGGCCATCCCTCGCAGAATGGTGATTAGCACGGTTGGTGCCTTTGCTAAGCTCACCACCTCTTATCTCAATTATACCCAGTCCACAATGCAGACACTTTTCTCCACCTCATCAAATCCAGGGCTCCTGGCATGCCTCTCATCACAATCAACAATCGTATGTCCACATAAGTAAGTTTACTCTTACCCTCATTCTCTTTTATTACAAGGAGCACATTAATGCAATTTGGTTGATAGAGGAGGTTCTCTTATGTGTTTATTAGCTATCCAATAGGGTTTACCTTTCCACGTGAGTCGTTCCCTTCACACATTAATCGAACCAAAACGCGCAACTTCGAAGGACCAACGACTGGAAGAAGGACCATGAGAAGGAAAAAATGGTTTCACGTGTTGATTTATGGTGGGAGGGAGCGACGAAAATGCTGGGAGGAGGTTGGCCGGGATGGAAAGTGTTTGCCCAACCAACTCTATATAGAAAATGCCTTACACCGTAAAAATAAGGATAGAATTAATATTTATTAAGTTATTGGTTTAAACTTTAATGATGAATAAAGATTAAATAAAAAATCATAGTATTCTTCTTGTTGTTCGCACTGATTCCTTTGTTAAAGCCTTTGTTAAAGAGTTGAAGGATATAAGGCTAGAAGTTGGGGATCTATTAGTAAGCTTTGACATTGTTTCCCTATATACTAATATCCCTATTCAGGAAGTCGACGATGTCATTAATCGGATCACTGATGATGACACAACCAAATTGGTTGGTTTATGCCTCACCTCCACCTTTTTCAACTTCAAGGGTAAGTTCTATGAACAAACCTATGGTGTTGTGATGGGTTCTCCTCTTTCCCCGATAGTTGCCAACTTATTCATGGAATATTTTGAGACCAAAGTTTTTGCCTCTAATCAATTCCGCCCCAAGCGATGGAAGAGGTTTGTTGATGATACTTGTGTCGTTTGGCCCCATGGTCGTGAAAATTTAGATTTGTTTCTCAACCATCTTAATTCCCAATCTAACTCCATCAAATTCACAATGGAAATTGAGGTAGATGGGTGTCTTTTTTTTCTTGATATTCTCCTCTCTAGAATGAATGATGGTTCTATTTCACACCAATTTTTTCGTAAAAAGGACACATGGAACAATATCTTCATGCCAGTTTTCATCATTTTCTGGCACAAAAACTAGAATTTCTCAACACCCTTGCCACCCGTGCGCTAAGAATTTATGATGAGAATCACTTAAAATGATGCAGGAGCATCCAGCTCAGGGAGGTCATGGCTGGAGTGTTTGTCTTTGCAAACAGATATGTTTCAGTTAGTTTTTTTATTTTCATTTAAATTTCTAGGAACGGCTGTCTCAGCTCACTGTTAGTTTTTTGTTTATGTTCTTTTTATTTTTATTTAAACTTTACTTTTAGATTACAGTCAAGAAAGAACAGTTATCAAGGAATAACCAAATGTAACTACTGACAGTTTAATAACTGTATAGTGATCTTTAGAAAAACAGAGAAAAGAGACAATTACTGTAATTTTTTTACCATCATATTATTGAATAGAAACAAGCGTGAAATCATTTTGAAAATCAAAATCCATATATTACAGCCTGAATATTTTCTTTCTAACTTAACGAATACCATTGATCTATTTTATAACGACGATAGGGAATGAATAACTAACACAAGAGCAGACAGAGTACACAGACAAGTTCAGAAAAACAAAGGAACGAGCTTGTAGAAGAATCAAGTGAATCACTGTCAAAGGAACATACAATTTCTACAGGTACCAATAGAACTCATAACATTTCCCTTTACTATTTAATTATCAAAAAGAAATCACTGTGTGTGTGTGTGTATATATATATATATATATATATATATATATATATCGAATACCTACAGTCCAAGATACAGCTGCCCAAAAATACGACTAAGTTACAGAATAGAGGTCCTGTACAACAGTGCCAAACAAAACTTCGAGTTTCCCACGGGACCAACATGAGCACAGTCTCCTAAAAACATAAATACAGTCACATATACAACAACAACCTGGAGGCATAAATTACAGGCTACAAACTAGGGAGGCCGAAGCCACTACCCTCGAAAATAGACCAAGCAAGAAGCATAACCCTTCAAACAAATCGACAGAGGAACAACAAGGTGTGACCCTACCCGATACTTGCGTAGGTGTCAGGGCACGCGACCAGCCAATAGCAAGCCCAACTCCATTTCCTATCACGACCACCAAAACAAAGCCATCAGCAACCAAGAGATAGAGTCGTGAAACAAGAAAACCGAAGACAGAGCCAAGGGTTAGGGAGGGTTCACTTACCAGAGCCGAGTTCTGCTAACAGAGGAAAGAAATCGTGTGACAAGGCCACAGTCGCAGAGCGCCCACTGCTCGCCAGGAGCAAGAACAATCAGCAATAGTCGAAAACGAGGCAGAATGCTAAAACATGGAGGGGAAGAGCTTACCTCTGGTTAGGTCCTGGAATAACACTAAGAGTCGAGCTACCCCACAACTGTGACCTGCAAAAAAGAACCAAGTTTACAATCAAATAGCGAGGCGAGCATCTGAAAAACAATAGCATAATCGAAATCAGAGAACAACAAGGACCCAAGACCATAACCAGAGCCGAATAAACAGAAACCCACGACCGAGACAAGGGATCCCGAGACTTCAAAACAGGGTGCAGAACAGCGGACATTGCCGAGTGTGTAAGCAAAACCCTGAGGAGCAGTGACCTGTGACAGAGTGGAAACACTCACCTTGATGGTGCAACAGAAGACCGGAGCAACAGTGGAATAAGCCGAGTTATGGTTTCTTGGTTATAGTAAGAGGCGAGAAGAGTGATCCCCAAGACCAGGACACTTGTCCTCAAATCAATTAAACCACAATATTGTGCCATAAAGTCAGCCAACCACAAAGCTATCAGCAATACAATCAACAATTAATTATTAAGTCGTAGGTGTTCAGGGCTGGTCCCATCATAAAAGAGGAAAAATCTCATCTTCTGAAAGTTTTTGAAAAAAAATGGCTATAGCAGGCATTAGGGCCTCAAAGCTTTTCAAAGAGCCAATAAAAAATCAAAGGTTAAACCTTCTCGTGATGATCAAATCTCTATTGTTTAGCTTTCATTTATCCAAGGGACCACCAATAAGATTTATCATATTCTCAAAAAGAACAAAGTTTATGCTACCTTCAAACCCCCTAATACCATTAGAAATTCTCTCAGATCTATTAAAGACCATGTAAACCCTAAAGACATGAAAGAGGTCTACTCAATCCCTTGTTCCTATGGGATTCACATCGGGGAAACTGGTCACTTCTTTAACCAAAGAATCCAAGAACATGCAATAGATAATAAGCACAATTGTTCATGTTCCTTAGCTTTAGCTGAACATGCGGTGAAATCCAAACACATGTTTGCATTGACGATTCTTGAGTCATCACTAGGGTTGATCACTTCCATCATAGGAATCTTACAAAGGCCATTGAAACAGAAAAACACACAATTAATCTTAACAAGGATGATGGTTGGAAGTTAAGTAAGAGTTAGATCCATGCCCTCTTTTCATATATATATATATACACACACACTTTTTCACTTTATTATTAAAATATTATCCAATATTTTAATATAATAACATTTTAAACTAATTGTTAAATAATATTAATCTTTATTTTAAAATTTGTTTGATAAAATAATATATATTAAACTTATTTTTAATTAATAATAACATTTACAAATATATAGATTCTTTATTTTATTATTATTAATTTAGTTTAATTGAATTCAATATGATTTTAATTAAAAATAAAATCAATATAAAACAAAACAAAACAACAATAATAAAAATAATAGTAATAAAATTATTAATTTTTTTTTGTTTTTTATATAATACTACCTAAGCACCCACGGGGGATTTGAACCGGTGACCTATCGCAAGGAGTGCCTTAACAGTGCACCCATTCATCGTCAATCCAAAGCCCCATGGGCAAAATTATTAATTTATTAATTCAATAACTAATTTTTAATGGCTAATACCTAATGGCTAATTTTGGAACCAGATACATTTTTGTTATTTAACCAACCTAGATCCATCTTAACACCGGTTCTATCAAGCGCCGAGAGGGATCAAATCTCTCGAGGTGCAAACCTATTTTTTGAGTGCAAAACTTGAGGAAAGGTTTGCACCTCGAGAAATTTGATCCCTCTCGTCGCTTGATAGATTTGGTGTTAAGATGGATCTAGGCTGGTTTCAGTCGTGTGCGATCATACAAATTTGCTAAACATCTAATTATTTTGATCATTTTAAACATGCTAAATATGTCTAAGATTAATTTGGTCAATTTAATTTGAAATTTGCTTAGTTACCTCAGTTTGTTGAGATGAGATGAGAGAGACTGTTAGTAACTTGAATGATGAAAAATGATGAAATACAAATTTTTAGTGCGAAGTGTCAATGTAACAATTTTGATATATAGAAAATGTGAATACTAAGAATATAATCAATTACAAACAATCTTCATTGCAATCAATATGAAACTATTTTCTTCTACCATTCCTATTGTCACACCTATTAGTTTTTCCATTTTCTCATATTGATCATATGAAAAGAGTAGTTGGAATCATAGATCATTCAAATATTTAACTCGAGCTACTGTAGTAAACAACATACCTTGTCTCTGTTTCTCTCCAATATTAATAGTAGTTTTCTCGAAATTCAAACATTGTGACTTATGGAGTGTTAAACCCCAAATAATTTTCAATGGTAGTTTTTTTTCTATTACCGCGTTTAAATGCAAAGTAATTAACAAAGTCGAATGATGGAACATGGGAATAATAAGAATGTACCCAATTATAAATAGTTTATAGTTTCAAGAAGAAAACATTTGGGGTAAGAAAACATTTTATTTAGGATGAAAATAGGATGAAAATTCAAGTATTGTATTTATGGTTGAATATTTTTTATGTGCTTACACTGAGAGAGAGTGTGTATGTTTTGGGGGTGAGAAGGAGAGACAAGGGGAGATAGAGATATAGATAGGGGGGAGGGGGCGAAGAGGGAAGAATAGAGAGACAAAGGCATGGAGGGAGGAAGAGATATAGATATGGAGAGAGAAATGTTAGAGAGAGAGAGATAGATAGATATGGAGAGAGAGTGTGTATGTTTAGGGCTGAGATAAAGAGATAAAGAAGGAGAGACAATGGGAGATAGAGATATAGATGGAGGAGGTAGAGATGTGCTTACACTGAAATCAATGCGCCCTATTAATCTAATTACTTTGAAATTAATGTACATCACACATCTTGCTGCATCAAATCAAAAATCAACATCTACACTAAAATCAATGCATCTAGTGCAAACAAACAAATAGGATTAGAAATCAACATCTATAATGAAATCAATGCATCTAGTGGAAGCAATCAAATAGGATTAGAAATTAGCCGACATGTTATTTAAATTAATTTTTATTTTTTTAATTAAATTTTTTATTTCAAAGTAACATTACACATATCTTCAGCATATACAATATATATTAGCCGACACATATATAGTAACGTTACACATATCTTCCACATATACAATATATATTAGCCGACACCATTTTTTAATAGTTTTTTTTAATGTAACATTACGTTAGGTGACAACATCTCCCTCATATTTTTTTATAATTAATTCTTATTTTTATTTTAAAATAACGTTACACATATATTCAGCGTATACAATATATATTAGCCGACACATATATAGTAAGGTTACACATATCTTCCACATATACAATATATATTAGCTGACACTTTTTTTTTAATATTTATTTTAATGTAATGTTGCGTTACACGACAACATCTCCCTCATATTTTTTTTAAATATTTTTTTAATGTAGCGTTACGTTACGTGACAACATCTCCCTCATATTTTTAATATCTTTTTAATGTAAAGTTACGTTACGTGACAACATCTCACTCATATTTTTTTAATACTTTTTTTTAATGTCACGTTATGTGACAACATCTCCCTCATATTTTTAATATCTTTTTAATGTAAAGTTACGTTACGTGACAACATCTCACTCATATTTTTTTAATACTTTTTTTTAATGTCACGTTATGTGACAACATCTCCCTCATATAATAGGTTGTAGAGCTCCTCTTGACAATAAAAATAATATAAAACAAAACAAAATGGTCATACGTTTGAATGACTTACTTAACGTAGTTGAATCCCAAAAATGATATCTAATAAAAATAATATAAAACAAAACAAAATGATGATAATAATAATAATAATAATAATAAATTTATTAATTTATTAATTCAATAACTAATTTTTAATGGTTAACTATGGTACCAGATACATTTTTGTTATTTAAACATTTAGATCAATTGATTTTTTCACCTTTTTCCTGAGGATGGACCACATTAAATCGTTTGAAACATCGACCAACAACTTATGATGTAATTAATTCAAAAAACATTATCAAAATTAATATGGATTACAAAAATCTAAAATCAAATCTTAATATTATCAAATATATCTAGCCAAAAAATAGAATAAAACAATATACTTTAATACTATGAAATATAACCAAATGGAAAAAAAAATGTTAAAAAAAAAAATTGATATTTAATTAAAATTAATATTTTAAAATATTAATATATTAACTCAGTAAATTATATAATTATAATTGTGAATTTATTAATCATATAAATTTATCAATATAGATAAATAAACCTTATCTATTAAATTTAACTATAAATAAATCATAAAACTAATTTCTAAATCTACATAGTCCCAATACATACTAGAAACGATTCATGCTTCGACATGAATTGTCACAAGTTTTGTCATTCCTGATAAATAACTAACAAAAAATGGTGGGTACAAGTTAAAAAGGAAAAATCTTGAAATTGCGTATCAACCTTTATATAAAGTGTAATGATTGAGGACATTTGAAATGAAAGTGCGAAAATGACATGTAAAAATGGTTTTATTCTTTTAAAATGGCACTTTATATAAAGGGTACAGGAGGGAGAATAATATTGAAATGAAGAAGAAACTGGGGTTAGAATAGTTGAAATAGGGTGGAATTACAGATTTGAATAACATTAAATTTGATAGTTTAACCAATTTTAGTATTTATTTTTGTCATTTTAACCCAAAAAAAATATTAACAATTACAAAAAAATTATAACTATTTTTAAGAAACAAATCATTTTATGACGAGCAATTTGTCCATGAAATTCTATTCTTGATTGAAAGAGACAATCTTTTTTTTACATAAAATTGTAGATTCCTGCCATCATCGACATGATATATATAAATTTTATATGTAAAGTTGTAGGTTGATATAGTAATATAGGTGATTCAAATAAGTATTGATTGTAAAGTTATAAGTTGGTGCAATAATTGAGGTGACTCACATAGGTATTTATTGGGTTATATATAAACACACAAAAAAAAAAGGTTACATTTTGGTATGATAACTTTTTTGGTATGATAATTTTGTGTGTCTAAGTTTTTTATTACCGTGTGATCCTTTTGTATAGGTGGATAGGTAGGACATTATTTTTCATTTAATGCGAGAAGAATTTTTATTAAATAATGGATTCATTGATTTTATATATTTGTGATGAAGTTGGGATGTGGGAAAAAATTAGGTGAAACATGTTATATTATAATATGTTTTTTTATTCCATAATTCCTTACAAGAAGGGATTTAGAAATTATAGAGGAGACGATAGTAGGGATTAGATATATTATGAAAGAGGAATGGTAAAAAAAAAAATTGTTAAATTTAAAATATATAAATAAATTTTTGAAAACATTTTATTTTATTGGTTAAAAGAATGATAAAAAAATATTAAATATTATATAAAAATTTAATGAAAAATAAGGATGATGTTATTAAGAAAATTTATTAATTAATATATTTGAATTCAAAAAAGGGTGGTTTGTCAATGAGAAAAGATGGAAAATTTAAATGAAGAATTTTGTTGAAAATATTTACCTTTTTTGTGGACTAAAGATGAGGGCATTTGGAAAAACGAATCAATTAATATAAGCAAGGAAGTCTCACACTTTGGTGAAGATACTCTACACTTGTGTCATGTACATCACAACATTATATATAATGACATTCAATGGAAAGGTTCAATGAAGGCCATTTGTTAGTTTAGAAAAAACTATATAATGTTTGGGAAATAAAGTAAACAATCAATGTCTTCACTAGTGAAATAAAGTGAACAATCAATGACTTTACTAGTGAAATAAAGTGAACAATCAATGTATTCACTAGGAATAACATAATTAATGTCCTTGATGAATAATTTCCCTTCACTTTGTATTTCTATTGCCCTTAGGAATTATCATAGAGGTATTAGATTACATAATAAGAAATTGATGCATTCAAACTAGATTTGCACATTCCTAGAGCCCTATAAAGCAAGAATGCTCTCTTCATGGCTCTTATAGTGTTTCGATAGAGTTACCACCCATCAATAAAGGCCTTAGTGTATATGAAAATTTATTCTTTTCTAATAGCATTTTAAAACAAACTTACCTCCTATGTTTAAGCATGATCATGAATTATTTGAGATATTAATCTAAGATGTATTGCTCAATCATCATATGATACATAAAACAAATCATCCCTAATATGGGTGTCACAAAAATGTTTCATTATGACCTTGTGTCTAAATAATTACACTGTCATTTTTAATACTTTGAAATTCCTTTAAAAAAATAAGTATGGATCGACATTAATGACTTTTATTTTCCTTTGTAAATTTCAAACATTGTAAAATTTGGAAAGACAATATTTTATTGAAAACAATTTTATTTTGAAATATGTCTTAGTTTATTATTGTCAATTGAAGTACAAGTATTTTTAAAGATTCCATCATAGAATGGTTGAATGGAAATATACCCTTCAACTTGAAATAAAAATCAGCCCTTTAAATTTGATCATTATGACACCCATTACATGTTTGTGTAGAATATACTAATTAAATAGTTCTTAAACACTAATAAGCATCAAAACACTTACCTCATGATACATCTCACATTGGTAGGATTAAAAAAGGAATTCATAAAAATTAACTAAATTATAACTATATTTAAAATTATTATTCTTATTCCCCCAGTTCGGGTGTTACCCAATTGGACATCGGAAGTCAAGGGGGAGCCCACCACCTTGCTACCTCCCACAACAATTAAGAGGGTGGGTGGTGTGGCCAACCCTCCCCATGTAACACACATGCGAAACCCATTCACTATATTTATTCCCAATTCAAATCCATGAGGGGAGACATTTCTCTTTGGATTTTTTGGCATGCTTGGGATTTTTCCCCGCCATAGATGGGACAATTCCCTTGGGCATCTAACAGATAAAGGTTTGCATGTAGTGAAAAACTTGCAGTGCCATGACATAATTCATGGGATTTTCATAGGCTTTTTCATTTTCCTTCGGATATGGAGTTGAATTGACCTACGTCTACATGTAATACACCCTGGCTTCTAGGTTTGGAGGCCCTCGATATAAGCACTAGTTGTTGAGAAATGGTTTAGAGATAGGTTATGGCCATGAAATGGTCACAAAATTTGGGGTTCCACTGTCTACATTGGAGATGGATGTTGTAGGATTTGATGGCATTATCTTTTCTTCAGTGCACATAATTTCACTAATCTAGGCTTGGTAGGTTGGACAATTTAGGGTATTGTCTTAATCTTCTACCTCAGTTATTTTATTCTCGGGTTTTGTTTCTTACTAGTGGAAGCTTGGTGATTATGATTTAAGCTCTACTAGGGTAGGTTATGGCTTGCATTACGATGTCTCTTGGTCAGATCTAGCCTCTGCTGGGATTTTTTCATCTTCCTTATTATTCCATTGGTCCTCCTTTTTCTTTTGGCCTGGACCACCCTTTATTCCCTAAACCCCTTGGTTTTTATTTATTTTTGGCTTTCTCGGCCTCATTCCTTTTAGTCCTAGGGTATTATGGGAAATATTTCTCTCCTAACCATTATTTTGGTGCAATATGCCCTGACAACGAATGCACAGTCATGAGGGAGCTAAGGGCAGAGGCCCCCAAGTAATGTCATATGGTTTGTCGAGGGTCTATACATGGAGTTGGGTTACATTTTTGGCAAGCGAGGGTGCGTTATGGGTGAAAAAAGGTAGCTTGATCAAGCCTTGTTTAGTCATCGATCGAGTAATCTTTAAGCCCTTGATTGAGCTATTTGACGGTTTAACGATTTCTTTATAAAGCATTAAAAGAAACTCTTGATCGAGCTTGTGTGTAACCTTAGGTAAGGGGCTTGATGGAGCCATTTTTTTTAAATTCCCTACCAATACATCATGGGCGCGGAATTAAAAAGGTGACTCGATTGAGCCATTGTTTAACCATATTAAGGTCTCAATCAAGAGTTTCTAAAACCTTTGATCCAATTAGTTAAATATTTATATTAAACGCTCGATAGAGTGTTTTAATTTCTTGATAGCACTGCTAAGAGCCTTAAAAATATATATTTTTAGCCCACCTTTTGTAGATTTCTCTGCAACATCATTTTGTAGCCTATCGGAGTTAAGGTAGTATTTGTCCTTAGGTGGCAAAGTTGATCATGTTGGATTCATGAAGGAATCTTCTATCCAATGGCATATGATTTTCACATTTTTAAAGTTATATGATATTTTTCATCTATTTTCTTTTAAACATTATGCTTGAATTTTTTTTGGACAATTTCAAAGGGGTTGAATTAAAAATCAATAACTCAAAATATATAAAACGAAAATAAATAAATAAATGCCACCATATTTATTTACGATTCCTCTTCAAAAGGGTACTCTTGGTTTTTTGAATTTATTTAAATAGTAAGAAAAAATAATACATGAACACATGTGTATGGAAAATGTAAATCAAATATTAATTCGCAATTTCAAAAAATAATAAAAAATATAATTTTTCATAAAAAAATAAAATGAAGTTTTAATATGAAAAACTTAGCTCTCTTCGTGTATATCATGCTTATATATATATATATATATATATATATTTTAAAACTTATACATTTTAGACTAAGTTATGTCACGTGAACACACACATACCTGTTAAGATGTGCAAAAAAATTGAAAGGATAAGCATTTCATTTGGTGGAAGATTGACAGATTATATGACACTAATTTTTTTTGTAAAAAATATTGTTAGGAAATCAACATAATTATCCACAAATTTTATTTTTAACTCTAAATCAAAATTCACAATTCTTATATGAATTTTGAGGGCTTCAATTTGATAAAAGAGTAAAATTTTGAAATTTCATCGTCACATTTGGCCCAAAAGTGTAACCCATCTTCATGCATTCACCTCCAACCTTAAACCTTGAGGTTTGAAGTTCGGCGAACCTCCAACAAAGATTAGATTCGTCTCAAGTTCACTTTAGGTTTGATTTCTATGTGTAGTTCAACCTTGTTGCACTCTAAAAGAAGGTAAGTCGGCCTAGAAATATGTGTGTGAACCTAAAACCCTACTCTATAGGTAAAAAACCTCAAACCCTTAGTTTTTTGCAGCCAATAGTTTCTCCCTAATCATGTTTTTGTACAGTGTCGAGTCTAGTTTGATGGTTATATACATGCATATCTTTAAGAAAATTCTAAGCTTCCAATTGCACTTTGGGAAGAGAAGAGATCTAGAGTGAATATCAACATTATTTGTGCCTTCGTGGGTTATAGATACATTGTGATGGGTTATTGTGGATCCTCCTATCGTGCATGTGTTTTATATGCCCAAATGCATCATGAAGGACATGCAAATTATCCAAACTTTCCCATGAATTTTAATGACTCATGAACTAGGAACCAACCTTTTAAAGATAAAATAAAACGACTTAGGGTAAAGATCTCACCTGAAGGTTTTGTTGTTAAGGAGGAGGAGAAATGTGGACTTTGGATGAGTTGTCCAACAACACCTTATATAAGAGAACTCTAGGCACTAAACCAAGAGACATGGCCAATTATCATTCCCCTCTACGAACACACAAATGAGCTTTAAATTATGTGGTTTACCCATTAAATTTTAGAATATATATATATATATATATATATATATATATATATATATATATATATATATATATATATGATTTGTTTTAAAGAGGTTGTGAAGTGGTCGTTGCTTGTGTTAGATGCACAATATATCTTGGATTGAATAAATAATAATTCTTTCGAGTCGAGGGCCTGCCTCCTTTCGTATTGACCAAGATGCAAACACTGTGAAGAGCGAGAATCAACCCAAGTATTATATTCAAGAAGAGAAGCCTTTAAATTTTTTTGTCGAATAGTTGGGCCCCTTTCTTTGTCTATCACTTTGATCTATATATTTTAATAAGTGATAGTTAAATATGTTATGAAATATGTTAATAAATTATAGTACATAATTTTCCATGGGGTTTTGGATAGATGGTGATCGGGTGTGCTGTTAAGGCACTCTTAGATGTTAAGTCATTGATTCAATTCTCTATCCTATTCAGGTGTTATTCTTGGAAATGACCATGATGTAGCGTCACCACTATCAAACTTAAAAAATGAAAATATATTACATAAATATATAATTTATGACATGAATTTTTTATATATAAACTTATATCTTTTTATATGAAGTGATAATTTATTTCACAATTTTTTTATATTGATGTAGAATTATTATTATATTATATATATAGTATATAATGAATAATATCTATATATATATATATAAAAGAAATAAAAGTTATATGATTGAATTTAATGTCAAACCCCATTCAAACTTTATTAGAAAATTCAAATTTGAACCGAACTTAATCATTGTCGAACTCGAATTTGAACCTAACCCATGTGACAAAGGCCCTACCACTAATGATCGTCAAGCTTATTGAAATGTTGAAATCCTAGAGTTAGCCAATTGGTTCTTGGCCCCAACCATACTAGGAGAATATGGAGTAGGTACCTAAACTCTATCCCCCTTCAATAGCTAATGAAAACTCTTATGGGTGGGGTCTTGAAGAAGAAGCATGAAATCCACAATGATGTCATCTCTTCCTTGAATGAAATTAAGTGGTGCAATGATATCAACGTTCCTATCTAACTAGTTTGGATGCTCTTCTAACTCACTTGAATGACATCTTCAATGTGAACTAAAACCTCCTACTCCTCCTCGTATGAGTGCTCAAGACCCAACTCCAAACACTTCTTGGAAACTATTGTACTTCCTTGTGTAGTCCATTATATGGTAGTTTTAGCAGTTTTAAGCATCAGATGTTTATATTTTGTGATACTTTAACTTCAATTAACATTGAAAATATTTGGTTTCCCTAAAGGTAAATTGAGACCGAACATTACATAAAAGTGATATTTTTGATGATGTATACTGAAATTTTGAAGTAATACAATCTTAATTCACAAAAAAGAAACATATATGTGTGTGTGTGTGAGCTATATATATATATATACACACATTTAAAAAAACACGTAAAAATATTTTTAACCATGGAAATTCTTAGCCTATAAGTAAGCTTTGAATACCATGTCTTATCAATACCACATGCAAAAAGGCATAAGTCATTTCACAGTGAAAATATTATATTATATATATGAATTTAATTTTATAACAATATTTTTTTTTAATTATGACACATCCCTCTATTGAATATTATATATAAATTTAATTTTATAATAGTTTTTTTAATTATGACACATCCCTCTAGTGAATATTGACGGTTTAATCTCACCTTTAATACAAATCTTTATCTTAGGGTCATAAATGAAAATTGTTGGCATATTCTCTTCCACTCTATATCAATGGATAGAATTCCAAATATTAACTAACTTACATCTCTAAATCTATGTTTATGTTTTCACATATACCTAATACAATTTATAAATTACCATGCAAATTATCAAACCAACATATATCCATTAAGTATGGATCTAACATGAGCCAAGAAGGATCAAATTTCTTCATGTGCAAACTTTTTTATAAGGCAAAATCGATGTGTTATTTTTCATTGTTTAAATTGTATTTTTGAATGATAAATAGAACATATATAGGACCAAATAAAAAATTTAACCATAAATATTAATAAAAATAACAAAAAAAACTAATTTTGAGCTTACACATCCCATCATATTGGGTTGTAGAATGAGTCTCTCAACTCAATAACAAATGGCATCATGTGAATACATGTTCATCTTTTCACCTTTATCTAATACAATTATTGAATTACAATTTAAATTATCAAATAGCAAATTGAATCATGTGAATACTTGTTTAGCTTTTCACTTTTATGTAATACAATTATGAAATTACCATGAAAATTATTGCATAAGAAATGATATCGTGTGAATAGATAGATTTATAAAATGAATAGTTTATAACACAATAATATTTAATAATGTGGTTGTGCTAATAAAAAGTCATAACTACATATCTCAATCCTCTATCCTAAATACTACTAAAAAAATTTAGTAGAAGTCGAATTCTTACTATCCATATTTTATTCCATAATAACTAAATTAAAATTTTACAAAACATATTCTAAATAAACATTAATTCAATTAAAATAAAATTACATTTTACATCTCGATGGTAATTCAATTACAATCTTTAGAATCTACAGATCACATTTTCTTCCATTGTTCTTCCACTGCTTGAAATTGGGGGAAGATTGCATGTTTATTGAACATACCACACTTCTCAGTTACAAATCTGGAAGAATTAATTTCTCAATGGACTGCATGTACTGCTAGGGATTCTGCAACACTTTTATATACAGTTTGGGAGATCTAGAATCCTAGGAATAAAAACATATTTGAAGGCATTCCAATTGACACAAACAAAATCTGCTACAAAGTGATCACTTGGGTGGGTGCCTCTCCTTCACCTACATATTCAAATCGAAACTTGGTAAAGATTAGATCTTCTCCTACGATCAATCTGCTAGCAAGATGGTTCGATGGAGCTTCACAAAAAAAGGTTTTCAAACCTGAGAACAATATCAGTTACATCCTACACTGGAATGGGGTCCTGGCACCAACACTAGAACATAAACCATGGCTTTTGGGGGCTTCTCTGGTTTGCTAATGAAAAGTAGTTGAACAAAATTAATATTTATGAAGACTCACAATCCCTCACTGGAGGTATTTTGGGTCACCATACATTCCATCCACCTCTACTTGCTGGATGAATAAACATGATACAACGGGTACTGGCCTCCCTTACTTCCTATTCCATGAAACATGTCTTTAGAGAGTTCAATGTGAAAGCAGACAAGCTCTCCAATGCAAGCCGCCTTCTAGGGTTATATGGAATCATGCCTTTCAAACTCACATAGTAGATTACTTCCTATTCTATGAAACATGTATTCAGAGAGTTCAATGTGGAAGCGGACAAGCTCTCCAAGGCAAGCCTTCTAGGGTTATATGGAATCATGCCTTTCAAACTCACATAGTAGATCAGTGCATTCTAATGAATTCAACCTGCCCTATTGATACTTTCTGGAACTCTGATTTTCCTACTTTTGAATACCATTTTTTAGAGACAATCAGTATCACAGTCTTTTTATCTGGATATTTGCTACTAGTATAAGTATATGGATTACATGCATTATTGGGTTTCGGCACTCTGCAGTTTTTGATATAATTGCTATGTATTTACTGGTCATTAATATTAATAGAAGCCAAAAATTCAATTATAATGAAGATTAACTTATAACTTATTTACTTGTAGCAATTGATTCATCCCAGCGATAGGGTGAGCGGCTACCAGCTTGTGTCAACAATTACAGTATGAATATAATTCAGTTATAATAAATACTAATTTATAACTTGCACTGCCTGTCCTAATTGAGTCAACAAAATTGTTTGACGGTCCATGATCTAGACGTTTATTACCTTTTCATGTATTTCCTTTTGTTCTCTTCATGATTAGCCTCATATTATCTCCGTTGGAATCTTTGTGCTTGAAAATTTGGCCAGACTGGGTGTCGATTAGCATTCCAACACGCTTAAAGTGATTAAACCCCAACTTTGATATTATGTTGAAACTCTAAATCCATGAATACAAGCTCAAGCTCCAGTCCATTGAACTACATTGATGCTCACATTTTATCCTTTTGTGAATCGTTGTGTGACATGCGAAAGACGGGACTGTGAACTCTAATATATACCACGACCATTTTCTTACTCATTGTGAGCTTTGAATGTTCATATCTCCTTTTCACTTTCATTTTATGGTATAACTTAATACAATCCCAACCTAACAAACCATATTTAATTCCACCATAATTATAAAAAGTTTATAATCCTTGGCACGCATTTCATAGGCAGTGAGACAAGTTTAAACCAATGACGAATAGTTAGAAAATTCTTACATAAAACAAGACTTAAAAACGAATGACCGGGATTTCAAACAAATTTGAAGCAACATAGCTTACTTCACAATATAGTCAAAGTTTCTGAAGCATAATATATTATATGGAATCAACAAGCTCATGTTATTCCCAAGTTTTAGTCACACACGTATAAGTTTCCGTCATTTAGTATGAGATGGAATTAACAGGTTTACATCATTTCATGTTTTGGTCACACACGTATATACAATATAATAGATTGTTCAAACATTGTTACACAACTATATACAATACATTATGTACATTGGTACACAACTATTTACAATACATTACAATGATGAATTGTCACTGTTGCCAGCATGGTTGCTAGTAGCACTTGTACCAGCCTTGTTGGCACTGTTACTTGAACTGCCCAATAATTTTTCATATGATATTTGATTTGAATTTGAATTTGGGGTAGCTTCAAGAAAAGTGTCTCGAATGCTTTCTAATGTGTCTACAACATCCATCATATTAGGTCTTCTCTGAGGGGACAGTTGTGTGCATAGCAAACCCATTCTTATGAGTTGAGCCAGGCACATTAGCTTTTTATCTTCTTCAGTAGTATTTGTGTTTCTAGTTTTCAATAGACTTTTGTCTACCACTTCTTCTAGTTGATTTGGAAAACTATCACTCACCCATTTTTTCAAATCCATTCCTTCTACAAACAGGTTATGGGTGGGTTTCTTTCTTGTGAGCATCTCCAATAGCACTATTCCATAACTATAAACATCACCTTTTGTTGTGACCTGCCTTCCTTGTCCATATTATGTATTTTCACAGACACTGTTAAGTTTTAATATTCACAATTTTCAATAAAAATAGAAAACTAAAGACAAAATATGTTATCTAGTTCAAATTATACCTGGAGGAATGTAGCCTATAGATCCTTTGAGTGCATATGTAGAAATGGACGTTGATTCCATCGAATTTGCAAAACATATGGTAGAAATTCCAAAGTCTATTATATATGCTGTGAGATCATCCCCAAGAAGCACATTGTTGGGTTTTAGATCACAATGAATCACTTGCATGAAACAATGATGATGGAGATATGCCAAACCATGTGCAATGTCTATTGCTATATTCAACCTCTGAATCAAACTCAAAGCACTTGAACCTTCTTCACCATTGGGATATAACCACTTTTCTAAGCTTCTGTTTTCCATGAATGGAAATATTATAGCTCTGAAATCCAGGTCTGAATAACAAGTTATAATTTTAATCAAATTCTTGTGTCGAACTCTACTCAAAACATTGCACTCTCTCTCAAAACTCTTATTTGCCCCTTCATTTTCCAAACTGAGAACCTTAACTGCTACAATTTTGCCATCATACATAACCCCTTTGTACACTTTACTAAAACTCCCAACCCCCAACAAATTAGAGTCACTAAATTCATCTGTTGCAGTGACAAGCTCCCTATAAGAAATTCTTTGATGACCCAATTTTAAAGATACTATAGCCGTTAGTCTCTTATGATTTCGTCTCCACAGGATACCCAAAAACCAACACAATATAACGATAGCAAAAACTGCTCCAACAGATATGATAACCTTTTCCACATGAAAATGACTTTTATGTTCACGAGCAGAGCAGAGTGGAAATCCTACCAAACTTCCACATATGCCCACATTTCCCATAAATGCAGTGGCACTGAGCTTTTTGAAAATTCCATCTTTAGGGACTTCTCCTGATAACTTGTTGAAAGAAAAATTTAAGTAGGAGAGTATTTTATGTTTTTTCAAAGACATAGGTATTTCACCTGACATATTGTTGGAAGAAAAATCTATATATTGAAGATTTAGAAGATCACCAAGTGAAGCTGGAATATAACCTTCAAGTGCATTGCAAGAAATGTCTACAACTTGAACCATAATTATTTTGCTTCGTCCCAAAGGTATTGTGCCTTCTAATAAATTGTTTGAAATCTTGAAACCATGAGCCAAATTTACAAGACTTCCCAACTCTGGAGGTATGTGCCCCCTGAGCCTGTTATATGATAGGTCTAAAAGTAGCAACTTCACACATTTCCCTAAAGCTTCAGGGATAGTACCTGATAACTAGTTATTTATGAGATTCAGATATTCTAGCTGCTAGAGGTAGCCAATAGATTCGGGGATTCTTCCAGTGAGATTATTCCCCCAATAGATAGGATCCCTAGGCATTTGAGTTCGCAGATTTCCATCGGAATGTTTCATTTTAGATTGTTGGAACCCAGATATAACCTCTCCAACCTTTGAAGCCTATTAAGTGAAGAAGGAATTGCTCCAGTAAAATGATTCACCCCTAAGTCAAGGTACATTAAACTAGTTAGGTTTCCAATATGCGGAGGTATTGCGCATGTTACATCATTGTAACCCAAGTTTAGCATACTCATGTTTGTAGAGAGCTAGCCAATAGAAGAGGACAAACGTCCGGTGAGATTATTAGAGTATAAAACGAGTTCTCGTAGGGAGGTACAATTTATTAGAGTAGTAAGAATGGGAAAGCTCGTGCTGCTGCCGCTAATCAGCTGATTAAAGCCCATGTGAAGGCGTCGGAGCTGTGTCAACTTACCCAACTTCATGGGCACTACCCCGCTGAGCTTATTTGCCCCAAATTCGATGACTCGAAGCTTCGTACAATTGAATAAGGTAGCAGGAATGCTTCCACTCAAATGATTACCATATAGATATAATCCCACCAATTGGGTGTGCCTGGTACACAATTCCGATGGAATGTGTCCACTCAAATGGTTGTCACTTAAAGTCAAATTTCAGAGATTTGTGCAGTTTGAAAAGGAAGAAGGAATTTGCCCCGTCAAACTGTTATTCCAAAAATTGATGTTGCTGAGACCACTTAGCATACTCAAATCAGAAGGAAGGTGCCCATGAAGGTTGTTACTTTGCAAATTTAAGTAGACCAAAGAGGACATGTTTCCAAAGCAGGTGGGAATTGTACCTGACAAATAGTTCTCTCCTAAGTTGTAGTATTGTAATTCGGAGAGAGTACATAGTTCTGAAGGAATGTTTCCTATGAGATTGTTAGTGGACAGATACAAGCTCCTTAAATTGCGACACCCACCCAGACTAGGAGGAATGGAACCTTGGAGTTTATTCCTATGGAGGATAAGCATATATAAACCAAAGAGGCTTCCCAATTGGTAGGGAATGTGACCATGAAAGTTGTTATTGCTAAGGTCGAGTATGACGAGAAATGAGAGGTTGTTGAGAAGAGGAGAGATTGTACCTTCTAATCCCATGCTCGAAACATTTAGGGAGACCACTCTGTGACCACTACAACTGATATTTTTCCACTCGCAGACTAAAACATTTGGCTTCCAGGAGGTGGGTAATGGCTGGGAGGGATCATAAGTCCTGATTGCATACACAAATCCAATCATAGCCTCTTGGTCGATTGCATTGCTTAGATGAGCACTGGAACCATTAGATAATCAAACTGTGGCAAACCCAAAGGGAATGCCAAGGAGAAACAAACAAACAAGTAACAGGAACATTCTCGTACTACAAACGGAAAGAGAAGGAATGTACCAGATCTCCATCACCTCCTGTGTTAGTTCAGAGCATACATAACACACAACGGATTTATACTCAGAGACAGACAAATGGAGAAACAACAAGATTACTCAATCAGGAACAGCGGAATAGATAAAATAATCACTGGAGAACAGAAATCACTTTGCATTACACAACAGGCTTGGGCCTTGGCTTGCTTTCCTTGGCCAGAGAAAATACAAATTTATGGAGGCAGAAGAAGGATCTAGAGTCCTGTATGTGATTTAGATGGAGATCTGGAATGATCTAGAAACTAATAGCAGTGTAGAAAGATCTAGAATCCTGCATTAATTTGGCTTCACACTTAACCTTCTCCCACTTGAAGCCAAATAAGAGTCATCAAGTCACACCGAGTCCCACCATGCCTTTACATAACTCATGTTTATTTCATGGTAGAATCTTAGTAAGCATATCAACAGGGTTCCTATCTATATGGATCTTTTCCAAGGATAATTGTTCTTCCTCCAACACATGCCGGATCCAATGGTACCTTAAGTCAATGTGCTTGGTTTTTGAATGAAATGTTGGGTTTTTTGCCAAGTGAATGGCACTCTGACTATCACAATATAACACATACTTGTCTTGCTTTATTCCTATCTCTCCTAGGAATCACTGCATCCACAACATCTCTTTACAAGCTTCTGTTGCAGCTATGTACTCTGCTTCTGTTGTAGAGAGGAATACTATTCTTTGTAGCCTTGACACCCAAGATATTGTTGCACCTGCAAATGTATATAAATAACATGTAGTGGACTTTCTGGTATCCATATCTCCAGCCATATCCACATCTGTAAATCCTTCAAGCACAATCTCATCATGACCAAAACATAAACAATAATGACTAGTACCCTTGAGATACCTCAAAATCCATTTTACTGCTTGCCAATGTTGTTTTCCTGGATTGGCAAGGAACCTACTCACTACTCCCACTGAATATGCAATGTCTGGTTGTGTACATACCATGACATACATCAAACTGCCAACTGCTGAAGCATAAGGAATATTGCTCATCTCTTCTTTCTCCTTGTCATCACTAGGACATAATTCAGTACTCAGCTTGAAGTGGGCTGCAAGGGGTGTACCAACTAGCTTGGCATCCTTCATATTAAACATGTCAAGCACCTTCTTGATATATTTTTCTTGTGACAACCACAACCTTTTGTTTTTCCTGTCACGCATAATCCGCATGCTCAATATCTATTGTGCTGGTCCCAAATCCTTCATTGCAAATTTTCTACCCAAATATTTCTTCAACCTATTGATCTTATTCTTATCATGCCCAACAATCAACATGTCATCCACATATAACAATAATATGATATATTTTCCTTGATCATACCTCTTGATATAGACACAATGGTTAGCTTCCAACCTCTAAAAACCATGTTCCAACATGAATGAATCAAATTTCTTGTACCATTGTCGAGGTGCCTATTTCAACCCATAGAGACTCTTCTTCAACCTACAAACAAGGCCTTCTTTGCCTTTTTCTATGAAGCTTTTTGGCTGCTCCATATAAATTTCTTCCTCCAATTCACCATGAAGGAATGCAGTTTTTACATCTAACTGTTCACATTCTAGGTCTAAAGCAGCAACTAGACCAAGAATGACTCTAATGGATGACATTTTAACAACAGGTGAGAAAATTTCAGTGAAGTCAATACCTTCTTTTTGGGCAAAAGCTTTCACCACCAGCCTTGCTTTATATCTCTCCTTCTTTTCGTCACCTTCATGCTTAATCTTGTACACCCATTTGTTTTGTAGAGCCTTTCTACCTTTTGGGAGGTTTACCAACTCCCAAGTTTTATTTTCCTGCAAATAGTTCATTTCTTTTTTCATTGTTTTCTTCCATTCTTTACTGTGCTCGACTTTACAAGCTTCTTGAAAACAATTAGGTTCACCTTCATCAGTCAAACAAAATATAGTTTGAAGGAGGATACCTTTGTGAAGGCTTATGAGGCCTAGAAGATCTGCGAACCAACTGTGGTGGTGCATTATCAGGTTGAATCTCCTGTAAAGGTTCCTGCAAGATTCCTTCTTCTTGTTGTTCATCATTTTCCACTTGTTGTTCTTCATGCTCTTGAATTTGTTGTTCATTTTCTTGTAATGGTGGTATGTTTTCCTGTTGCTCTTCAAAACCTGTCAATAACCTTCTTGACCTCCAGCTAACCTGCAGTCCTCTTGAACATTTCTGACTCATTAAATATAACATCCTTGCTTCTAATAATTTTATGTTTGACTAGATCCCATAGACGATAACCAAAATCTTTATCCACATATCCCAAAAAAATGCATTTCATAGATTTATCATCTAGCTTAGTTCTATTTTCTTTGGGAATGTGTACGAATGCTTCACATCCAAATATTTTCAAGTGAGAATAATTCAAATTCTTACCAGTCCAAACTTCTTCAGGGATACCGCCACCCAAGGCTGTAGTTGGAAATTTATTTATGAGGTAGCAAGCGGTTCTGATTGCTTCAACCCAAAAATTCTTCTCCAAACCAGAATTGGACAACATATTTCGCACCTTTTCCATAATGGTGCGATTCATCTTTTCTGCAACACCATTCTGTTGAGGAGTACCAGGCACAATCTTCTCATGCTTTATGCCAAACCTGTTACAATATTCTTTAAATGCATTTGAGAAATATTCTCCACCATTATCTGTTCTTAAACACTTCAACAATTTGTTAGTCTCTCTTTCAACAGTAGCATGAAATTTTTGAAATATTCCAAACACTTCACTTTTATTTTTCATAGGATATGCCCAAACCTTCCTAGATGCATCATCTATAAATGTTACAAAATATGATGTCCTCCTAACGATTTGAAGTTAACAGGGCCAAACACATCTGAGTGTACCAATTCTAACACATTTTTCTTTCTGTCATGGCCACCTCTGAGGAATGAAACCCTTCTTTGTCTATCATATATACAATGCTCACAAATATCAAGATTGTAGGATTTCAAACCTGGCAATAAATTTTTACCAACAAGGACTTTTAAGCCCTTCTCGCTCATGTGACCCAAATGCTTATGCCACAGATCTGCTGAATTTCCTTCTTTTGTGACAGTAGCCAAATCTTATTTTCCTATCAGTGTCTTCAATGTGTATAATGTTCTTGTCTTGGGTCCTTTGGCCACAACCAATGAACCTTTGCTAATTTTCCAGCCTCCTTTTCCAAAGCTTGTCGAATATCCTTCATCATCTAGTCGTTCCATAGAGATTAAACTCATGCGCATTTTTGGTACATGCCTGACTTGTTTCAACAATATATCTTGTCCATCTTTCATCTTGATCTGGACATTTCCCACTCCAACAATACTGCAAAAATGATTATCCCCAAATGCACTCTACCATAATCACCAAGATTATATGAAGCAAAACTATCTTTGCATGGGGTTACATGGTGAGATGCCCCAGAGTCAAGGATCCAATCAAAGCTACTGCTAGATGTATATACACATGCATCCTCTACTGAAATTGGAAACAACACATGACCATCTGTGGCTACAATAGTGGTCTCACATTCATTTGTGCTGGATGACTTCTGATTTGTATTGGACGGTCTCTGATCCTTTTGTCCTTTCTTCCAAAATTGACATTCTTTCTTCATGTGCTCGGGTTTGCCATAATGAAAGCAGATGATTCTGCCTCTCCTTGATTTTGATCGGCCTCTCAATCTTGATCGCCCTTGCCGACCTCGATCCATTCTCCTACCACAATCAGCTAGAGCTAGAGCTTCACCTTCCTGGTTTTCTGCAATCGACTTGCGCCACAGTTCCTTATTCATTAATCTGTTGCTGACATCATCAAACTTCAGGATCCTTGTAGTTGCTGAAGTGCTCATAGCTACAATTAAATTTTCCCAACTGTTTGGCATAGAACACATCAGCAATATGGCTCTAATTTCATCATCTAAAATGATTTTAACAGAGGCAAGTTGATTAGTAATAATATTAAATGCATTCAAGTGCTCAGCAACTAAAGCACCCTCCTTCATTTTGAGATTATAAAGCTTCTTCATCAAGAACACTTTGTTTGATGTTGTGTTCTTCTCATATAGATCATGGAGCTTCTTCCATAATCCTTCTGTCGTCTTTTCTCCAGACACATTGAAATACACATTTTTTTGCTAGATATTAGTGGATTGTTGCAATCGCCTTTCTATCTAGCTTATTCCATTCTTCATTTGTCATCGATGATGGTTTCTTTGTTGTGCCATCAATCGGCAAATACTGATCCTTTAAAATCAGTACATCCTCCATCTGTGATTTCCATAGAGCAAAATTAGCCCCTCTCAACTTCTCCATATCTGTAATTGTTGTCTCCTTTTTCAATCAAATTCATGCCCCAAGACACAAAAACTCAACTTTAAAATAAAACTTTAATTATTACTCTTTCTCCTTTTAAAATACCCTTTTCAAAATTCATGCTCCTTTTTAAAATATGCTTTTCAAAATTCCAACATATAATTATATATGTTTCATAATAAATATACAAACATATATAATGTTTTAACATTTTCACATTTTACACATATATATATGTTGGTTTGAGAAAAAACTTGACTGCAAGCTTGATGTGAAAAAAAGCTTACGAACACCACATTTCAACTCCAAACTCCACGGATCTCTACGTTTTAAACTCTAGCAACACGTTTCAACTCCAAACTCCATGGATCTCCACGTTTCAAACTCCAGCAACACGTTTCAACGTAGATCCACGAACTTTTAGCTCCAGCGTTCCTCAACTATTTCCTGGACAAATCTTTCAGTAGCTCTAGACGTAATAAGGCACTAAGTGTGCTAGCTCTAGACGTAATAAGGCACTAAGTGGCTTGCACAGTGGATATTCAACCCTAGTTCTGATACCAGTGGTTAGTTCAGAGCATACATAACACACAACGGAGATACAGACAAATGGAGAAACAACAAGATTACTCGGAATAGATAAAACAATCACTGGAGAACAGAAATCACTTTGCATTACATAACAAGCTTGGGCATTGGCTTGCTTTCCTTGGCCAAAGAAATTACAAATTTATGGAGGCAGAAGAAGGATCTAGAATCATGTATGTGATTCAGATAGAGATCTGGAATGATCTTCGGATAGAGATCTGGAATGATCTAAAAACTAATGGCAGTGTAGAAAATCTAGAATCATGAAGATCTAGAAAAATCTGATCTAAAAGGATCTAAAATCCTGCCTGAATTTGGCTTCACACTTAACACCCTACAAGAAAAATAAAAGTCAAAAAACAATGTTAATCAGAGTTTCCTAATCGATACATATAAAGTGAATATATCTCTGGAGACGAACTCCAGGCGATATTGGGCATCCCATTCAACAACAGGTGTGTCGCAAGTTACAACACACAATTCAGTACCACGTCCTTCTCGAGAAGAAATTCAGAGTCGATTAAAGTATATTTCATTGTGATTGCAGTCGCCGTCACATATGAAGTGGTCCGTCACAATTGAAGTGTTCGACAACATCAATCGAAAAGAATCCGATGCGTGAAAACAGAGTTTCAGATAACGCCGAAGAATATACAGTTAATTCAAATTCATAATCAACAAACCATCCACTTGCGCACACGTAGTGAGGGCTAAATTATATTCCATGTTTTAAAAACTCATGACATGATATGAATTTCCAAAACCCTCAAATGGGAATGGAAGACAAGTTTTCCAATACGGGTTAGAAACTTTCGCATAATACAGTGTTTCGAACGCTAGATGACGATTCATATATAAGGTATTGAATGATATAATTTTGAAATGAGTGCAAAAAAAAATAAGGATTGAATTATTATTTATTAATTTATTAGAAATTGTAATTACTTATGTACGAAGAGTTGGTTAAAATTAGAGAATTAGTTAAGTGAAAGTTAGTTAATTCAGCATTGATTCAAGAGGAGTGATGGATGAAGAGTTAAATGTAGTTTATATTTAGAGTGTGAGTTAATTGAGTTAAGTGTGTAAGTTATTTTAGGCAAATCGCTAGTCTAAAAGGTTTAAATACCCTTCATTGGTTTCATTGTAATAATCAAGTTTTTGTGTGATCAATAGAAATGTTTAAATACCCTTCATGGGTTTCATTGTAATAATCAAGTTTTTGTGTGATGAATAGAAGAGTCGAGTGTGTGTTGTGTGAAATTTATGTTTCGACTTCTCTGCCTTTTCAACAATTTAAACTTTAATGATGAATAAAGATTAAACAAAAAATCTTTAAAACCTGGAAAGTAAATTTAAAATTAATTTTTAGAAAATAGTCTTAAAAAATGTTTTAAAATTATCCAACATAGTCCATTCATATTAGTATTATCAAATATGTGTGACAAAGAAATAAGGATAAAGCAATGCAATACTTTAATGCTATGAAATTTAATTAAGTAAAAGAAAAAAATGTTAAAAATTATCGATATTTATTTAATATATAAATTAATATTTTGGAATATTAATATACTTGTACAATCACATTAAAAATATTAATGTAGTTGATATAACTAAGGCTTCATAAACATAAATATAATAAAAAATATTATTGCAACAGGAAGAATGTTTTATTAATGCACACATTTATTTGATTAACCATGTATAAAAATGTTATGGGTCAAATTTAACTTAAAAAAAAAAAAAAAGAAATTGTAAATGAATATTATAAATAATAATGAGAAACTTATCATGGAAAAACTTATTATAATTGGAATAATCTCAAATCCCTAAAAAATTAGTGGATAGGGAGCCACGTGACATTAATTTAATTTTTTAAATTTATTAAAAGTCAATGCAACCTAACAAACTCTTTAATACACTATAACGATTAATAAACATTAAAACTAAACATATGTTAAACATATTTCCTTGAGAATCAATCTAAACCTTTAATTAAAAAAATAAAAATAAAAAAATCAACCATATTCATCCATTAAAATAAAAAACCTTCGAAAATAACTTAATTATAATTGTGAATCCATTAATCTACGTAGTACCAATACATACCAAAAAAAACAGTTCATTTATATTATGCATCGACAAGAATTGTCGCAGAAGTGTCGTTCGAGATAAATAACTGAATAAATTTGTCGTTCCAAGTTAAAAGAAAGGGTAAAAACTTCAAATTGCGCATCAAACTTTATATAAAGTGTAATGATGGAGGACGTTTGAAATGAAAGTGCATGTCATTCATATGACATGTAACAATATTTTTATTGTTTTAAAGAGGCACTTTATTTAAAGGGGTACGTGATGGGAGAATAATATTGAAATGCCGAAGAAACTGGGGTACGTGAGGGAGATTTGTGGAAATGGATAAGAAACTTTAGAAAAAGTTGTAGATTCCTGCAAGCATGACATGATATATATAAATTATATATGTAAACTTGTAGGTTGGTACCATAATTGAGGTGATTCAAATGAGTATTTATTTTCAACCTACAGGTTGGTGCAATAATTGAGGTTATTCACGTAAGTATTCACGTAAGTAATTATAGAGAAAATTATATATATTATAATGATGAAGTTGGGGTGTGAAAAAAAGTTGGGTAAAATATATTATATTATAATATGTTTGTTTAGTACCAGGATTAAGTAATTATAGATGATATTAGGGAATAGATGTATTATAAAAGAAAATTGGAAAAAAAATATATCTAAATTAAAATATACAAATATTTTTGGAAAATATTTTATTTTATCTATTTAAAGAATGATAAAAAAAATAAAAATAAAAATTATTGAATATTATAGGAAAATTTAATGAGAAAAGAGGGATAATGCTACTAAATGTTTTACTAAGAAATATATTTGAATTTAAAAAAGAGGTGGTTTGTGTAATGTTAGTAGGAAAAATCAATGAGAAAAGATGAACCTTTAAATGAACAATTTTGTAGAAAACACTTACCTCCCTTTAGTGGACTAAAGATGAGGGCACTTGGAAAAAGGAATCAATTAATACAAGCAAGGAAGTCTCACACTTTGGTGAAGATATTGTACACTTGTGTCATGTACATCACAATACTATATATCATGGCATTCAACGGAAAGGGCCAATGAAGGCCATTTGTTAGTTCATGAAACATATTAGGGGTTATATTGTGCTATTGGGTTAATTTATCATTTTTCCCCACAAAAGATTCATCAATTCCATTTTATTAAATAATTTGCAAATTATATGAGATAAAATCATTTTACTTTAAAACCATCAAAATTTTCTACAAACTATAGAAATTTCAATATTTTTATAAAAAAATCACCATTATAGTTGCCATATTAAGAGTTACTAAGATTCACCAACATTTCTACACCTTGAAATAGTTATGGATCCTTCAAATTTTCAGTGTGTATCATACACATAATGATTAAAGTTTAATAGATTACATATTGATTTCAACCAATACATAGACACGATGACAGTTTTCACAATCCACAATTGCAACGGGGAAATGCCATTGACCATGAGGCTTACACAATTACCACAAGAGGTAATAGCTTTTATCATAGAAAATGTAGAAATATTCAAAGCGGAAACTTAACGAACAAACCCTCCACCACCACCAACACCCCCCAACCCCAAAAAAAAAAACAACAAAAAAAGAAGTTTTGTGAACAAAATCAAGATAAAAATGGATTTGTTGAAGAAACTTATGGACACCATCTAAATAGTATCACAAATGGTAAAACTAACAATCTAGGGAAAGGAAGGGAAATGTCAAACAATTTTGCACTAAATTCAATATTCAAGGAAGAGTGTAAGTTGGTTGACAATGTAGAGGAGAGATGAGAAAAAAGAGAATATAATTCTATATAAGTTGATTCTAAAGAAGTGGAAAGGTAAATTTGTGAGGTCAAGGCAAAAATAAAAATATTTAAGACACCAAAGGTAAAATAAATAGATAAATTAGAAGGAACTTCAAACCCCAAAATAACAGGTAGTCGATGGTATCACCCAGACTTCACGACTATCTCATATGATAAATATGTATGAACATCTAGCAAAGATAAACTAAATTATTGAAAATTTGCATAGAGAAAGATGACTTCATGGATGAGGATGTGCAAGACGTGTCAAAAAGATAGTTTAGGAAAAAGTGAAAGAAGTCGAAGAGATGCAAGGAGAATTCCTAAAATGGCGAAAGTATTCCCTTAGTCAACATATCACAATCACACTCAATAGGATGGTCAAATAGAAGTTCCTAAGTAATTGAACAATGAACCTAATTTTCCCTTATTCAAAGGAGGAGACAAAAACAACTTGGGGGAACTACAAAACCATTAGGATCAAGCTAGTGTTTGTGACAATTGTAGGAGGGAAATGGGTAGAGCAAAAGAGCAAAATATTCAAAGGAAAAGGTTGATTTTTTACCAAAACACTCCACCATTAACCATTGTCCTATACTTAGGCATATAATAAGAGATACTTGGGACAACAAAAGAGAAAAATTGGGGTGTCATTTTTTCTATTTCAAAAAGGTCTTAAATGACATATTGAGGAAGAAATTTGGGAGAGGTTAACAGAAATGGGGATTTGAAATAGTTGTAGGGAAATAGTCTACATGTTATATGAGAAAATAAAGGATACATCATGAATTCTTGAGGGTCCTTCAAGGAGCTTCAATAGTGACAATGGCGTTAAATAGGTTTTCCCCCTCTCCCCTACATCATTCAATTTTTACATATATAAATTGGATGAAACCATGGAATGTTTTAGGGGCTAATATTTGTAGGTAGGTAATTTTCCATGTTTTTCCAAAAAAAAATCATGAATTTCCATTTTTTTCTATAAATCATTCACCCAAATTTTATAGCATAAAATTATTTTAACTTAAAAATCGCTAAAATTTTATAGAGGCAATATAAAATCATTAGAAATTTAAATATTTTTAAGAAAATATTGTCATTTATTTTATAGTTAGCATATTAGGGACTAATAATATTCATCGAGGTTTCTAAAATTTAAAATAAACTTCTACCCTTAAAATTTCCCTTAGAGGAATCACATAAATAATAAAGTTTGGGGAGGTGTGAACATATTAGGGATTAACATAAGGATCATGTTGTATGCCAACAATGTTCTATTAATAGCTACGACACTATACAACCTAAAATACCACTTAAGGCCTTATAATTAGATAGGATGTCATTAGCTTAGATTAAAACTATAAGATTATTCAAACTATGTTAAAACATATGATTATGCTATTACAAAAAAAAATATAAATTGCTTTCAATATTAATAGCATTCCTAGAGGCCATCGTAGACAATGTTTGATAAGGGGCACTCAAAGCACCCCATTTGTGGTGAAACACCACAGGAAAGCTCCTAATGATCCACTATTTTTTTTGTTTTGTTTAAGGTTTTAAGTAATTTCATAGAGGGTGGAGGTCTTAGTATAAGTATTTGGTGTTATAAGTTTGAGAATAACATTAAAGCTATTGGAGATATTAACAAAAATGGGGATTTTGGTTGTAATGGAATAATACACATTATATGAATAGGAAAAAATTAAAATTAGAACTATACTTGGTCTTTTAAAGAGACCTAATAGTGGCATTGGGTAAAATAGGACTTCTACATCTTCCCCACAATTTTGATCTTTTGCATAGATAAGTATTGTTAGGTGTTTGGTCAATTTAGAGTGTCCTAAATTGATATATTAATTGTCAATTCGGGAGTCGTAAACTGCTGAAGTGTGGCGCACTATATGTGCAAGATAACCTATTTCTTACTTTTGTTGTTTTTGATTTTTAGTTTGTTTTTGGGTTTATCTTCGTTGATTCCCTAATGTGAGATGGCAATTCTAAAAGACAAGTATGGATATAAATGTTCAAGGCAACGGTGTCCTTTAAAATGATTTCCAAAACTTCAAACTTTTCAAAAAGGTTTTAAAACATGCAATGATGAAATTGATTCCTAAAAGAGAATGAAAATGTGTCACTATTCTAATTAAACAAACAGTGAACTATTGATCATGAAACCCAGTATCCTTGCTGCTGTCTAAATATAAAAGAAACTAAACTCAAAGAAATCCAAAAATTGCAAGAAAAGTAAGCTAAAATCAAATTACATCAACTCATATTATGACCCCTCACCATTCGTCTCGCTCTGGCTTTCGTAGGTAATCATAAACAACTTGAGCAATCTAATATCTAATTTGCAAAAAATAAAACTAGTATCAAACTACACACTCATACTTCAATCCCTCACCATTAGTCTTGCTATGGCTTTCGGAGGTAACTGAAAATGACATGAACAATTCAATAACTAACTTGCAGAAAAATAAACTAATATCAAACTACACACTCATGCTTCAATTCCTCACCATTAGTCTCGCTATGGCTTTCGGAGGTAACTGAAAATGACATGAGAAATTTAGTAACTAACTTGCAGAAAAATAAAATAATATCAAACTACACACTCATACTTCAATCCCTCACCATTAGTCTCGCTATGGCTTTTGGAGGTAACTGAAAATGAAATGAACAATTTAATATCTATCTTGCAGAAAAGTAAATGAGCAAAACTGAAATAAATAAAACAGTGCTGGAACTAAGAACTAAGAAAAATAAATCAGCAAAAGGACAAGAATAATTCCATGTCATTAGTCATTGTAAAACTATGTGCATATTCCCGGGCTTCCTACTGCAATCTGAAACAAAGACACTGATCAGTTAACAACATTGTAAAGCATAAAAACTATGGACAACAATCAACGTTAATACCATAAGAAGTGCAATATATACAAGTGAATGATTATGGCATAAGGAACGTAAAGAAATAAAGCAGGAAACTATACAGCAATAAACAAAACCTCGGTGTGTACAGGGGCCCTCTGCACAACCTCAGGCAATCAGCTATCAACCACGAATTGAGCTTATAAACAGAGTCTTCTCATGTATTCAAAATGCAATCATAACACAGAAATAATGTCACGGCACAGTGGGCTCGTTAACAGTCAAAATTACATTACAAAAGCTACCTATTATGTGTATGAGAATGAATTATTTATAACAGAGGATGACATAACTAATTTCCTAAAATTTGCGTTGATAAAAGACACGTGAACAACCACGTCCAGGAATCTAGCATTATGGCTGCCGTGAAGATTAAATCTATGGAGGGTGGCTGTTGGATTTGGCTTATGGAGCAGTCTACAGGTGTTGATATGTCCCCTGAGATTTAGGAACGGCCACGCAAGTCTTCACGTGGTGAAAAACGGAGTTCTGTCACCGTAGGACTCTTAGGTTGACCACCGCTTGACTACCTTTGACCACGGCCTTCTTTGGTGAATTCGACTGAGCCAATAGGACTCGATCCATATCCATGTCATTTCCAACTTGCCCATGTGGCTCGATTTTCCTGAAGACACCTGCAATATAGACTTTAACAAAAAGACTGCGAAAAGTTGAACTGGCTGCAGAAAGTGGCAAGATTCCGTAGCTCAATGAGCAAAAATCTAATTCAAACAGCAGACACAAAACATAGTTAGGAAACCACTTTATATGCTCTTTTAAACTAATATGCAATGATGTTGACAGCTTAGGAGGTCCAGGTAAATGGAAAAAGTCTAGAAAGGTGTATAGGAAAGATGCAAGTTTGGGACTCAACATTAGGCGAAAAAATTCCACCTATAACAGGAGAGATATCACCCAATCAAGGTCCCAATTAGACTCCTATTTGTTTGGTATGGTGATACTCGTTGGAATATAGGCCTAATTTCTTGTACTAATCTAACCTAGAAAATAATAAAAATTAATTTAAACTAAGGAAAATATATAACGTAAAATATTTACAAGTAAATATTACGTAATATATACAAATTGTTGGGTGTTTGGAAGGGATACGTTATCCAAAAACAGGGGTGAGGGAAAGATTACCCAAATGCAATCCTGTAAGAGAACTACAGTTGTTTGGCTAGTAGTATTTATAACTAATATGTGGGCTTAGGCAGCCACTTGAGAAGTGCATGCTCCTGTGAGAGAGCTCTAACAAATTATCTTTTAATTTTTTTAGGGGTTTATTTGCATGTTATATTTAATCTACTTTACATAAAATAAAATTATCTAAAAAATGAGAGAAAGTCTTAGTACTAATAGGGTGAATATTAGATAGTGAAAATTGATATATTCAAAGACTCTCAATTAATCCAAAATACTTTAAATAAGTAAAACAATCATGTGTTTTGTTTCAAAAGAAAATAAAGACACATTCTAATACTCAGTTTCAGGAATTAGTTCAAAGAATAAAAGCTAGTATAAATGGAAAGCATAGATGCATATAAAAGACTTATATCACATATTGTACTCCATGCAAAGAGAAATTTGCCAAATGACTCCCACATCTTCAAAAATTAACTGCAACTTCTGATAAAAAAATATCGGTGTTGATTACAATACAATGATTTCCAACCCCTTCTCCAATGAAGAGGTTTGTATAAATAACAACAACAAAAACAAAAGATATTCGCTTGTTTTCTAAAAATATAAAATCCTTTTTCTTTTGCAAGGGGATTTTCTTGCATACTAAAAGCAATTATATGTCTCATTATCTTCAAATATGGATGAATTTTGCTTCATCCACTACTAGTCTTCCTCTATATGTTGAAAAGACTTTTGTGAATCTTATGTCGGTTGTAAGGGATTTGCTTCCATTTATTTCTCCTTAAATGATTTCGCCAACTAATTATATCTATCAGATATCTTCAACAAGTAAATAGGAATGATATTTTGTAGACCAATTTTCCAGTGACCCATATGCTTAAGAATGTATCTCTTCTTTATTCTATGGTTAGAAGAAAATATTCAAATTAATTTCATGCACTTGAAAGGAAATTAGAAGAAATTTTGGATCTCTTTGTTGCTCCACTTAGTGATTTGACAAATTTCACTACTACTGGCCTCTTTGTGATAATTAATTACTTGGGTGCAAATAGTGAGAGGTAAAACCTCCTTGCTTCCGCTAGGATGAGGCATATTAAATTCTTAAATCATGTCTAATGCAATGTCCCAAATTGAATCACACTAATCATAGGAGTCTTTGATCCTTTACTTGATGATGTAGAAAATATATTTTCTCTAGTCTAAGGATATTTGCATCATTCATTTTTCTTCCGTAGATATTTTACCAAAAACTCTAGGTTTCTCTTTATTTTCCCACGTGATAACTTTATCAAATTGGTCTATGATTACATTATCATCCCGCATCTGAAAATCAACCCGATATATAAAGGTGAGCAAGTCGTGATACAAATTATAAGCTATTTTTATTTGATTGAATAATTTTAATTCGAATTGCTTAAGTTGACCATTAACAACAATGGCTTTATCTTTAAGTACTTTCAACTCCATAGGTTATTTCTTTAGTTGCTCATTTGTTCTTCTAGAGAATTGATGTGATCATGAAAAGTTGTGGAAACTATTTGAGCATTATTCTCAATCTCTTCTTTTAATATCTCAACTTCTTTGACATGAACTTGTCTCAGGTCTTCTAATTGTTTAGCATGTTTTGTCTAAGCCTTAGAAAATTTCTTCCTAGACTACTCCTCCATTTTATTATTTTCATCTCATTTCTTTTCATCAATCTCTACCATACCTATGGAAAATCCTTTTCACAACTTGGTGGAATTTGATTTCCATTCCTTATCCTATGTGATTCTGTTATTTTTTAGCTTAGCTTCCAAATCAATATAAAAAAATTGGTGTTTTTTGAGTTTTTCATATAACTCATGGAGTGATCATTGATTGGATGAAGCAAAAACTCCAAGGGCTAATGTTGTCTCCATGGTCGTACCTTTGGTATGACCTGTAGGTTTCCATTCCATTACTAATGATATTTTTATCATAGAAGGGTCATGTTTTCTCTTTCTTGATCACTTCACAACTAGAGTTTTTGGGTATCGAAATAATAATCTCCTAGAGACACAATTGTCTCTTTAATAGGTTCTACTTCATTAGAATTCATAAAAAGTGAAGAAAAATTTGTGGTATTGGTTGCCAAAGGAGTCATCATGACTCCTGAAGATATTACCTCAATGATTTCGAAAGAGGGAATTAGGCTTTCATAAACATCATGTGTTAGCCCCATCTATTGAACCTTTTCTGTTTTATCAGTATCCTTTTTGTCTGCCTCGTTGATTCCTTTATTTTCCCTATTGTTATCTCCTTTTGAATAGTGTCTTTATTTTCTTAACTCTAATCTTGAACTAAAAATTTATCCTATTTTCTTAATTTTTCTTTCTGCTCTTTTTGTTGTGTATGTTCATTTTATTTATGTTCTTTCTCATGTTTCTCTTTTTCATTTTTTTCCTTTTGAACTACAACAAAGTCTTACTAAGTGGATTTTGTTTGATCAAATTGTTAAGCTCCTATTCCTTCACTAGATTATTGAGCTTGTGAATTTTCAATTCATTTAGGTTCATTACTACTATCAATAAAGGATAAGAAAATACCTTCTCTCACTTATAGCTCAACCATAGGAACACTAGAGGCCTTACTCCTTTGTTCAAGGAAAAACAAGTGTCTATTCTCCCTCAAAGTTTGAAGTCTTTCCTTCTCCTCTTGGGTCATTTGGCAGAAAATTTTGAAAACAACTTGATCAAAAGAATTGACATTTTTGAAAAAGTAATCAAATAGTGATTCTTGATGCACATAATTTCTAGGCTACATCATTGACTTGATATGTATCATTAAAGAACTTTTGAGGTAAAAAATGGGCCTCAAAATAAAAAATGTACAACAAAAATCACCTTTATAAGAATCAATATGATTCAATATGATGATGCCAACCATGGGGGATGATTCACCATTTTTAGACTAAAAAGGTAAAAATAAAAATAAATAAATAAACTACTTTTTCAACTCATATTTTCAACTTATCTCCCTACAATTTTACTCAAATTTCAAGTGGGAGAAATTATTGGATGCTAAATTTAAATTTGCATCTAAGGAATATTCATGTTGCATACTCTCAATGGACCCTACTACACGAAAAACGTGAAATACATGAAAAAATATGATTGTGATTGTGTTTTTCATGTATTTCACATTTTTCGTGTAGTAGGGTCCATCAAAAGTATGCAACATGGGTAATGAAAAATTAAATTTCATATCCAACAAGTGCTCATGCTCAAAATTTGAGTAAAATCATATGGAGATAAGTTGAAAATACAATATATATTTTTTTCTTCCAAAACTTGATGATGTAATTTAATTTAATTTAATTATTTCCACTATTATTTTATAATATTCCGAGGAGACCCATTTTAGACCTCAAAATTTCCTAATGGTGAATGATATCATGTGGATCATACCTATAGAAAAGGAAGTGAATGCATCAAAACCTCTTGAATTCCATTTTCCTCCATTATTGCTTGACCTCTAAAGTTTAAGAGTCTATTGTCCAATATTGGTAGGAATATTTGGCAATAGTTTCTTTGAATTTTTGTGCAACAATTTTTATATCATGAAGAGCTATTTGATAGGATATTTCTCTCACAACCATCATATCAAGAATGAATATGGGTAATATATGAGGATTATCCTCACATCCATAAATTCTAGAATAAGTAAAACTCTCTTTAATAAACCAATCCCCAATTCCTTGTAATATTGATTGAATTTTTTTACTTATTCTAGGAGGAATCTTTCCAGAAAGGATTTTGATGGAAATAAAACATTATATTATCACAAAAATCATAAAAATTGTTTTTATATTGACCTTCCCAAATAATAGAACAAAATTGATGAATAGGTTGAGTGTTGAAAGATGAATTCCATTTCAATAATGGAAAAGGAATGAAGGTTGCTACAACATCCATTAAATAAGATAACATGTAAACACCTAAGCCACAACCTGGTGGAGATGACTGTGATAGCTTAGTGACATTTGATAAATTTTGAGACAAAATATCTACCCAAATAAATCTTTTATTTTGATTCATTATTATGTGGAATAGAGGAACCCATTATAACTTGAAATGTTCAGGATCTATCTCCCCATAAATTCCAGACAACATTTTAACCACATATGCATGAGGATTCTTGAATTGTATGATTTAGTAGAGCATATTTGATTTTGTCTTAAAGCCTACAAAGTCATCTACCCAATACCTTATGCATCTAATTGAGTGAATTTGTTTTTTTCTTTTAACACTCTTTTCTCAAGATAAATCATATATTCTCTATCAAGATAAATATTAGGAAAACTCAATTTATACATTTGTTGTAAAACCTCAAACCTCCATGAACCTATAACTTTATTTGAGTCATTTACAATTGAAAAAGTTTTAAAATGAGTGTGTGAGATAATCCACCTTACCATATCATAATAATGAAGCATGGTAAGAATAATTGCAACCTCATGCAATTATATTCTCTTGAAATTTACATAATTATCTGAGCCAGAGTTGGAATCTTTTTCTGAGCCACTTCCTTTAGGATGTCTCCAAAAATCATTATAAAAAAAATCATGCATTTCCTCCCAAGATGTATGTCCTACTGAATAGGTTCTATATGTAGTATTTGAAAAGAAAGTTGAATTAGGGTTCTTTTCTTTGGAGATCTTGGATTTTATTTCTACTACTTTCGACTTAGCATTGACATTATGAGCAACAAGTTTAGTTGCTTTAGAATTTCCTTTTCAAACCATTGCACCTATGTAGAAGTAAGTAAAGATATTGAGTAGACACATTCATGAATTTCAAAATGAAAGGATAATTTAACTCAAAAATTCATTTGTGAATTTTGACTATTTCTCTGACACAATAATGTAGTGCAACAAATTTTCAAGTAGCAGAGCTTTCTTTGCAACAGGAAATTTACGATGATTTTTATAATATCATGTAATGTTTCTCGAGAAATTTTCTAAGTATAGAGGATATTTGGCACTTGAATAGCCATTAATGTCTGACACATCCCAATTTATTGACTTCTTGATTATCTTTTCAGAATGCATATCCTGGGATCTGGTCATTCGAGTTCACAATGGGTTTACCATTTTATTTTTTTTAATTGGGATGGATACCAAATGGCCTTATTAAAAACCAAAACATTTCAATTTATTAAGAAACCAATTTAAAATTACACGAAAAGGGAAAATTTATAAAACTTAATGCACTATTTGGTTGTCTAGGTATCCAGATATGCAAGAGTGGAGACACTCTACATGTCTCAGATATCAGATAGTTTTTATTGAAAATGAAAAATAAAAACAAAAATCAATAAAACGATAATCCATGAAACTAAAGAAAACCACATTATTCCATCTAGATATCAGGACATTCGAGAGTTGAGAGTGGAACTAGTGAAGTGGTGCAACGGGCAGGCTAAAAGGAGATCTACACCAAACACGTAGTCCTCCAATTTTTTTTGTATATTCGCTATGAAATGATTTGGTAGTGTTGGTCGCTATAAAATGATTTGGAAATTCACTACTAAATTTTTGGATTGCGATTTCTAGGCAAATGAATTGACTCAACTCTTTCCAAATCAACTCCCAACATCCCTGACTTGATTCTCAAAACAATATACGATTCACTTTCCTTTCTTCGTCGAGGTTTGCAATTCTAGTTTGATTTGATAGCCAAGAAAATTGATCAAAAAGGGTTTTAACCATATTCAAAGCAGGGTACTTTGTTTCAATTTAATAGCTTTCAAATCACTGCAAAAAACTACGCATTCGTTGCACCAAAACATAGTGAACATTCCTTCGTGGGCTTTGAAACTGATACAACAAGAATACAAAAGATAAATGGATTATCACAATGAATGAAGCCACAAGGATTCAATTTCTTACTGTAAAATGATTCAACCAGTTATAGGCTCTCAAAATGATCAAATGCATAGGAATAAAACTGAAATTAACAATAGTTCATATGCAAAAATCAATTTGGTTTGATCATAGGGTTTCAATTCAATCTCAAACCATACAAACTTACAACCCCATTTGTTATTAATTTATGTCATTCACATAGAGAATATGTTCTGGTTCACACAGATTGGAAAGTCCAGGCGTGTTTGAAAACTTCATAATTGTAGTTATGCAGAGAAAACAATGAGTTCCTCCTCCCTCTCTCCTCATAAGCTTCTCAGCACTCTTTCTTTTATTTCCAAGAAGAAAAACTGATTATGACAAACAACAATCACAAAAATGTGAAATGTTTCCCTTTCTCCATAAAATAAGGGAAACTAAAAACTATATTTACAACAGAAAATAACTTCTCCATTTTATTTCAAAACATAAAGACCTACTTCTAAATTAAAATTCATAATTTCTTAACAAAATATTTAAAAAAAATGCAACATTACCATGTGACCACCCCATCACATTGGTAAGCTCTTGTCCAAAATTCATCAAATTTTGTGCTCGGCCTATGCACCTGCATCAGGTTCCCTAGGAAGGAAATATTTATGAGCTCCCACTCATAAGGTCTTCTACATAATAACCTACTTTATGTTGAGTTGTAACATTCATCTAAGTAGAATCCTCAATTGGATGAACTTTCCACTTCATCAAGTATTCCAGATATTCCTTTCCTCTTGTTTTCTTTGCAACCTTTGTGTCCAAAATCATTTCAGCCTCCAATTTTTTACCATAAGAATTTTTTTTACCCACCGTTGCTCATTGAATTCATCATTGTCTGTGTTTGTTGTAGATGATTCTTTGTCACCAACTCGATAAGGGAAAAAATCAGTCACATTGAAAATATGTGAAATACCTATGCCTGTAGGTAACTCCAGTTCATAAGCATTTGCATATAAACTCACGAAGTATGGACCTAATTTCTTTGTCTTAAGTTTATTATACCCCTTCCTCGGAAATCTCTCCTTTTTTAGGTGAGCTAAGACCACGTCTCCTACCTCAAAGTTTGTTTCTCTCCTTTTTTTAAATCTTCTTTCTGCTTGTTTTTGGAGTTGTTGACATGTAACCTCAGCTTAACTTGATCATGTAACTCACTCATTGTTGCTGCAAAATATTCTCCTTCGACACTTCTTTATTCTAGTTTACACAAATATCGCAGTTCATAAACTCCCCTAAGATACATTCCATACAAAAATTGAGATGGACTTTTGTGTGTGCTCCTATTTGACGAATCATTATATGTGAACTTCTCTTGAGCTAATACATGATCCCATTGCTTGGTATGATCACCCACAAGGTTTCTCAATATGTTCCTGAGACTTTCATTCACCACTTTGTTCTATCCATCAAACTGTATATGATAGGTTGAATTGAAGTTTAACTTGGTTCCATGTTTCTTCCACAAGGTTCTCCAAAAATTTCATGTAAATATTATGTCCCTGTTAGCAATTATACTCTCCAACAAATGTTGTAATTGAAAAATCTTATTGAAAAACTAATTAGCCACATGTGTAGCATCACTACTTTTGTAACATGGAATAAAATGAGCCATTTTCATAAATATGTCCACAACTATAAGTATTGAGTCATTACCTTATTGATTCTTTGGTAAACCCAAAATGAAATCCATACTCACTTAGTCCCATGGTCTACCATGAATGTGTAAAAGAGTATATAGTCTAGAATTTTGACTCCTTCCTTTCACACGTTGATGCACCTTACACCTACTCACATATTTCTACACATCCACTCTCATATTTGGATAGAAAAAATATGGTTAAGCTTCCCAAGTGTTTTATCAACACCAAAATGTCCTACCAAACATCCAATGTGCTTTTCTTGTATCAAATTCTAGCTTATAGAATAGCTTGTAATACATAGTCAATTGTTCTTGAATAATAGACCATCTTGCAACATGAACTATTTCTACGGGTTGTTATCTCTTTTTATAGGATTCTTGCATGCATCAAAAGCTTCTTGAAAATCAACATCAACTTCATGCAAATACTTCAAATAGTCAAAGCCTAAAACTTTCACTTGACTCTCTTGCATGATCAAACTTCTCTTGCTTAAAGCTTCGAATACCTTGTTTTATTTTCCACTTATATTCTTCAGAAAAAAGGTGAAACTCTGTATAAATTCAACCCACTTGGCTTGCTTATGATTCAACTTATGTTGTTGCATTATATACTATAATGCAGAATTATCAGAGAACAAAACAAACTCCTTAGGAATTAAATAGTGCCTCCAATGCTTCAAAGCTTGAACCACAACATAGAACTCTTTGTCATAAGAAGAGTATTTTTTTTTGAGTCACTTAAATTCTTGCTGAAATATGCAATAGTTTATTCTTCTTAGCTCAATACAACTCCAATGGTTTTCCCACTAACATCACATCTTACTTCGAAAGGTTGATTAAAGTTAGGAAACTTCAACACTAGTATCTTAGTGATCTTCTTCTTCAATTGTTGGAAACTTTCCTTTGCTACCGTTTTCCAAAAAAACGGTTGCCTATCCTTCTTGATTGTATCTATGATAGGTACGAAAATACCACTGAAGTTCCTGACAAACTTCCGATAGAAGCTGGCTAATCCATGAAAGCTTCTAACTTCAAAAATTTCCTTGGGTGAAGGCCAACTCTCAATTGCCTCTATTTTCTTCGAATCCACTTTCAAGCCATCTTTTGAAATGACAAAACCTAAGTGTACTAACTCGGATTTCATAAAATTACATTTCTCTAGGTTAATTATTAACTTTTCTTGTTGCAATCTTTCCAAAATATATTTCACATGTCTAAGGTGATCTTCTATAGTTTGACTAAAAATTAATATATCATCTAAGTAGAAAATAACAAACTTACCAATAAACACCTTCAAGACCTCACCCATCAACTACATGAATGTACTGGGTGCATTTGTTAGACAAAATGGCATAACTAGCTATTCATACAACCCGTCATTGGTCTTGAAAGTTGTCTTCCACTCATCCCCTTCTCTGGTCTAGATTTCATGGTAACCACTTTTTAGATCAATCTTTAAAAAGTAAGCTACTCCACTCAAACAATCCATCATATCATTGATCCGTGACAATGGAAATATGTATCTAAACACAATCTTGTTGATTGCTCTAGAATTTGTACACATCCTCCACTCTTCACCCTTATTTGGACTTAGTATGGTAAGAATAACACATGGACTCAAGCTCTCTCTTATCAATCCTTTGTTTAACAACTCTTGAACCTGTTTCCTTATTTCTTCATTTTCCTTGGGTGTCATTCAATATGTAGCCTTATTTGGAAGGATTGCTCCTAGTATCAAATCTATGTGATGGTGGATGCTTCTTTTGGGTGGCCACTAGCTTGGAAAATCATCTACTACAATATCATTATATTCATGCGATATTTCCTGAATCTTAATAGCTAAATCTTCAATTTTAGTGTGCAGAGGTATTACATTTGCTTTGCATATTACTGCATAAATGACCTCTTTCTCCATTTGTTGCAGAAATTCTTTACCACTTAACAAAAGTGCTTCTGGACTGCTTGTTTTATTTGCACTCCCTTCTTTCAATGGTAAAAGAATGTGTTTGTTGCCATCCTTTTCAAAATTGTAGCAATTGATTTCTCCATCATGTATCACTTTCATGTTGAAATACGATGGTTGACCCAAAAGGATGTGGCAGACATCCATTGGCATTATATCATAGATTACCTTGTCCTTATATATGCCTATCTGAAACTCTATTTCACTTTGTTCATTCACTAACAATTGCTATCCCTTTCGCAGTCATGATACTTTGTATAGTGTTGGATGTTTAACCCTCTTCAATCCCATTTTTTCAACCATTTCTAAGGAAATGAGATTGTCAGTGCTTCCACTATCAATCATTACCTTGCAACACTTCCCTTTGGCTTTGCACATAATATTATACAAGGACCTTCTTGTTCAACAATTTCTTTCGCTGGTTCAACAACACTTTATTCACCATCAAATCCTCTTTGGTTTCTGACATATTTTTTGCCTCAGGTGCTTATGCTTTTGCTACTTCTAGCTAAACTATGTGTGCACCACGTTGTCCCATATTCTCATTCTTCAGACACTTAAAAGATTTGTGACCCATTTTGTTACATTTGCAACATTGGTAAACAATCTCTCTACCTATGTAACACCATCCTCCCACATTTACCCAAGTTAACTAGTCCACTGGGGAAAACATGTGACGAGAGGCTACTACAATCTGATTCAACTCCCCATGTATATTTAAGGAATTGGAACTAACGGGACACAGATAACCTAACCTTCAACACCTGCAACAAAACCCCCAGGAGCCATCCAACCCATCCAAGTGACCAAACCCTGAGACAAACTAACACTTCACTACACTAGAGCCTCAGTCGCTCCCATGACATGGGAATACATGTGATCAAGTCCCTCCAGTCGCTCTCATAGCATGGGCATGCAAGTAACTAGGGTCTTTTTTAGCTAGTTTTGAGCTTGCAACCCCGGATTTTGTGCCACTTTTTCAGGGCTACGACTCAGGCCATTGCCCAAAAATCCATGAAATTTTCAAGAATGAAAAGTAACATTGAAACAATGATAAAAATGCAAATACTTGAACAAAGACTTGTTTGGAACACTACTATTCATGATAGGAATTTTGTCAAACATGTCACAAATATGCATTGTACAGGTCATAACAACATATCTGAGCATAGGGATCTCATACTTATTTGAGAATCACTAAGACGCATTGAAGCCTTATCAAATTAGCTACATTATCATCTATTAGGTCATATATTCATTGTTCATTCATCTACAGATAAAAACATGATGAGAGCCATACATCATCACTGTCATAAAATATGCTCATAAAAAAGCATATAACCAACAAAAATAACAAGCATACATCAGCCATAAAAGCCTCATATGGACTAGTACATTTTCTCATAGAATACCAAGGAGAAATAGTTCTTATTAATGAATGATTAGGCCAACCAGGTTTTGGACTTACACATACCACCCAACCATAGATTGGCTGAACCAAATCTTTCTTTCAGCCAATCACCCCTGTGTCATATTCCAAGCATGAACGTGGGACTTATAACCAAAATCAACCAGGTATTCCCAAGGCTACACCACCTCACCCTCAACAATAGAACTAGGCTTTACCACAAACCCCACAAGATCACTAGACCATAAATAATAAACATACAATACCAGGAATTACCGCAATCCTCACCAGATCACCAGGCCAAAAACAAGCATGGATGCCACCGGATCTCTCAACCTACACTGTGAGTGATTTTTCCATCCCAACCTCTCGAATTTATCATGTATCCCACCATTACCAGTCAAGGTATTCCTAGGCCTACACCAGTATTTTTGACGTGGTTAAAACCCTCAGAGTGCAAGGAGGGAAACAGTCCACGGCCTGTCCCAACGTGGGTACTACAGGCAATTTATTAATCAAAGAATGAAAATTTACATAAGCTTCTCTCATGCACGGATTACCCGAACAATGACCCTCCATGCGCTTTAAATAGAACTCATGGACCAATCGGGTGTCAAGCCACGGATCAAGTGTCGGTAATACCGAGGTGAGAGTGAACCGTCGGATCACTACATATCGTGACCGTCGGATTGTAAGTTACAAAATGTACAACGGTAAAGAAACACACTTTACCTAACTCTATACTAGACCAAGTTGAACTTAACTATATCCTATGTGTCGGAATATCCTAACATCCCCCCTTAAGAACAACTTGGGATAGGATTGAAGGATTTACAAATATGACACAATAGGAGAAGGAAGGAGGCACTAGAGCCTATCCCCCCTTAGTGACAACTTCCTGAACTCCAAGCATATATCGAAGTTTAGTGAACTTCGCCTCTGTGAGAGCCTTTGTGAAGATGTCTGCAACCTGATCATCTGTTGGACAATATTGCACTTCAAGAACATGGTCATGAATGAGCTTTCTGATGAAGTGCATGTGTAGTTCAATGTGTTTGCTGCGCTGATGCTGGACTGGATCTTTGCATAGCTGAATGGCACTTTGATTATCACACCAAAGTGTGGTTGGATGCTGCTGCTCAAAGCCAAACTCTGATAGGATCTGACGAAGCCACAAGGCTTCCTTACTAGCTTCCACGGCACCACGATACTCTGCTTCTGCTGACGAAAGAGAAATGGCAGCCTGTTTCTTACAAGCCCATGTAATAGGTCCTGAACCAAGAGTGAAGACATAACCGGCAGTAGACTTCCGATCATCAAGGTCACCAGCCCAATCAGAATCAGTGAAACCAACTAACAGAGGAGCTGCTTTGGCACTGTAATGAATCCCAAACTGTATTGTACCTCGAACATAACGAAGTATTCTTTTAGCTGCTTTCCAATGACTTTCACGGGGGTTTTGCATAAAACGAGCAACAAGGCCAACAGAAAAGGAAAGATCAGGACGAGTATGGGTTAAATACAAGAGTTTTCCGACAAGTTGACGGTATAAGGTAGCATCAACTTCAGGAGAAGTACAAGAGACTGAAAGTTTGACTCCAGACTGAAAGGGAGAAGGGGCTGGCTTACAGTCTTCCATGTGAAAATGACGAAGAATATCACAAGCATACTTGGACTGGGAAAGGAAAATACCCTCTTGGGATTGCAAGACTTGAAGACCGAGAAAATAGTGTAAGTGTCCTAAGTCTGTCATTTCAAATTTCTTTTTAAGGCTGGACTTCACATGGTTTATAAGGTTGGGATCACTACCAGTAAGAATAAGATCATCAACATAAAGAACAAGGATGATAAGAGAGTTGCCCACTTTCTTGGTGTAGACAGTATTGTCAGAATGACACCTAGAAAAGCCAGATTCTAAAAGAAAGCTATCCATTTTGGCATACCAAGCCTGAGGAGCTTGCTTGAGGCCATAAAGGGATTTCTTAAGTCGACAAACGAGGCTGGAGTCTGTTTGTATGAAGCCAATGGGTTGTTCCATATAGATTTCTTCCTGCAAGTCCCCATGCAAGAAGGCAGATTTAACATCCATTTGATGGACTTCCCATTTTAAAGAGGCAGCAAGGGAAAGAACAAGGCGGATAGAGTTCATTTTGGCAACTGGAGAGAAGGTTTCAGTGTAGTCAATGCCTTCAACCTGTGAAAAGCCCTTAGCAACTAGACGAGCTTTATGTTTATCAACTTTCCCATCTGGTCCATACTTGGTTCTGTAAACCCATTTGCATCTAACAAGTTTGCGTCCCTTTGGTAGAGGAACAAGATCCCATGTATCATTTGTCATCAATGAATGATATTCTTCATTCATAGCTGCTTCCCAATGTGGATGGCCTGAAGCTTCTGCAAAAGTGTCAGGATCATGATTTACTGGAGCTTGAGCCAGTAAAGAAGAGGCTCTTTCAAACTGAGAACGTGTACGTCGCTGATCTGTAGGATCACCGGCAAGATCACCTGCTGCATCCCGAGTAGCACGGACCCATCTTGGAAGTTGAGGATCCTGAGAAGGTGGGGGAGGATTATCATCCTCGCTTTCATCATCAGAAGAAGAAATGTTTTCAAAGATAGAAGAGATAGGAAGAGGTGGCACATCCGCCGGACTAGGCTCGCAGGCCGATTTATTTTCATCAAATTTTACATCTCTTCTAATGATAACATTTTTGGACTTAAATGGAATAAGTCTATAACCTTTTACATCTTCAGAATATCCAACAAAAGTACATTTCTCACTCTTAGGTTCTAAAGCTTTATGCTTTTCATCTGGAATATGGGCCCATGCTTCACTTCCAAACACACGAAAGTGACTTACATCTGGTTTAATGGAACTCCAAGCTTCTTCTGGAGTGATATTCTCTAGAACCTTAGTAGGAGTGCGATTGATTATATAATTTGCACAATTAATTGCTTCGGCCCAAAAACTAAGACTGAGTCCTTTAGATTGCAGCATACAATTAGCCATTTCCTTTAAGGTGCGATTTTTCCTTTCAGCTACACCATTTTGTTGTGGAGTGTATGGAACAGTATGTTGCATTTGAATTCCATTTTCGGTGCAAAAGTTGATGAATGTGTTTTTAACATATTCTCCACCATTATCAGTTCTTAGCTTAAGAATTTGATGTCCAGATTGTTTTTCAACAAATGCTTTGAAGGCCAAAAAAGTTGTAAATACTTCGCTCTTGAGTTTTAAGAAGTATACCCAAGTGCGTCTGGAGAAATCATCAATGAAAGTTAAGAAGTACTTGCAGCCAGAGAATGAAGCAACAGGAAGAGGACCACATAAATCACTGTGCACAAGCTGTAAAGGGGCTGAGGCGTGCCAAGAGGCACGTTTGTCAAAACTGTCCCGATGATGTTTTTCGAGTACACATCCGGAACAAACACCATCTTTGCAAGATACCATAGGAAGACCTGTCACCATATTTTCTTTACATAGATGCTGAAGGGAGCGATAGTTTAAGTGACCAAATCGCTCATGCCAAAGTTTGCTCACTTCATCATTATGAGCAACAAATACTGAGGGAAGATGGGATGACCCAAAGTTGTGAAACTTATACAACCTTTTGGAATCATCAGCAAGACCAGTAGCTAGAATCTGTTTAGGATCTTTTAGATCCTTGATTACAACATCATGAGGTGAAAATTCAACAATTTTACCTTCACCTGAATGAGTTATCTGATAGACAGATAGAAGGTTGCAGGATAAGTTGGAACACATAATACATCATTGAACTGACCATTGTCTAGATGAACAGTTCCAGTCCCTACAACATTAAGAGATCTATCATCACCAATATATATATTTTTGGTGTTACAATCATTTAAAGAAGAAAACATGGCTTGGTTTTTGGCCATGTGACAAGAGGCTCCAGAATCAATGAGCCACTCATGAGAATGAGAAGAAGAAGAAGATACATTTAATGCATAACCAGACTGAGATGATTGACGATGACATGCAGAAAGTGCCGTTCCGGAAGTTGAAGTTGAAGTAGGCTCCAGATGGATGTTATGTTTCTTCATTGCGGCTTCCAAGGCTTCCATCTTCTTAAAGCATTTAGATTCTAAGTGGCCATCTCGATTACAAAAGTTACAATGTCTATCAGTCTTCTTCCATTTGTTTTTATTGGTCTTATCATTTTGCTGAAATGATCTTTCATTTTGAGGCTGAGATGGTTTAGGACCATTCTTTTGAGGATATGACTTCTTAGGATTCTTTGAATTTGGTTGCTGCTGGGCGGCTAACGCTTTCGTGGAAGAGTTTCCAAGATTAAGAAGACCAAGGTGTAAGAGTTTTTCTTGTTCTCTTATTAAGGAATCACAAAAGGAGTCAAAGGAAGGGGCCTTGTATTCTTGTCCTTGACAAATGAAAGCTTCCCTTGTAGAATGGAAAGTGGAAACAAATACAGAGTAGGCTGGTCCCAACTTAGTAAGGATGGAATAAATAAGGTTACCATCATCTTTCTTAACTTTAACACCTTCCAAGAGATATCTAAGGGTCTTGAATTTGGACAAGAAATCTTCAATGCAAGAAAAATTATTAGGATCCAAAGTAAGCAGCTCATTTTCAAGTTGATGGGCTCTAATTTCATTTTTAATCCCAAAAACTTTAGCAAGTTTTTCTAATGCTTCATGAGGAGTCTCAAGTCCTGCAATGTGGAATCTAAGATCAGGAGAAATAGACATCCCTATCAAACCACGTGCTTGATCTTGTCTATTTTCCCATTTTTCCGCCTTGTCTTCATCTTTTGGTTTCTTCTCTTGGTTTGTGGCTATTCTGAAGAGACCTTTACTTCTAAGTAAATCTTCCATGTATTCTACCCATTGGAAGTAGTTAGTGCTGTCAAGAATGACTTGGCATGGACTTTCCATTTTTTTTTAAAAACTGAAGCTGAAGATGCTGAAAGTAAGTGTACCAATGGATAGATCTCGAAAAAATAGGCGGTTTAAAAAAAAACGGCTCTGAAAAAGGCTTCCGGATGAAGAAGTTATGGCTTTTTGAAAAAAACTTGTTGACGTTGCCGGCAAAGTGCGCGAATGTGCGGGAATGAAAAAAATCCGCCCCCACAAAATGGAGACTTGAACCCAAGACCTCTACTCTCTAAAAATAGCTTTGAACCAATTGATCTATACAAAAAATTTGAGAGAGAGAGAGAGAGAGAGAGGGGGGGGGGGGCCTCGATTTGCGTGCTTGCCTTGAGAAAGCTCTTTTTCCCTACAAAACACAAAACACAAAACCCAACACGAATATGCAAAGAAAAACGAACCTTGCGGCTCGAAGTTAGCTTTAACCAAAAAACTAGAAATTAAAAAAAAAAAATCTCAAAGTTAGCTTTAGCCGAAAAACTAAATATTTTTCTCAATGTTTCTGATTTTCCGAGATCACACTAAGGTGCAGGGAAAAGAGCATACGCATGAGAAAAATCCTTCCTTTTTGTTTCTGATTTGCCCAGATCGCACAGAGTCGCAGGGCAAAGAGCATACGCAGAAATGAAAGGTATAGATCCGGTTAAAAAAAAGGCTAAATAAACTGAGACCGAAATAAGCAGAGAGAAATTAACAGTAAACTGCAAAAAAACACTGTATACCTCCCGATCTGAAAAATGACGCAGCTAGGGCTACCGGAAACCTTTTCGCGTGAAACGAAAGGGGTTCCTCACTGGAACAGATGCTCTGAACGCAACAGAGCAGTCCTCTCGGCCCGAAAGCAGTCAGAAACAGCAGATCTAGGAAACGACAGCCGCATGCAGTTCTACCGGCTTCAGATTTGGATCACCAACGGACGCGGCCCTCAAATAGCTCTGATACCATGTAGGAATTTACAGGGTAAGTTCCACATAAAGAATACCAAAAGGACACCGCTCACAACCAGATCTCAAATCAATACACCAGTATTTTTGACGTGGTTAAAACCCTCAGAGTGCAAGGAGGGAAACAGTCCACGACCTTTCCCAACGTGGGTACTACAGGAAATTTATTAATCAAAGAATGAAAATTTACATAAGCTTCTCTCATGCACGGATTACCCGAACAATGACCCTCCATGCGCTTTAAATAGAACTCATGGACCAATCGGGTGTCAAGCCACGGATCAAGTGTTGGTAATACCGAGGTGAGAGTGAACCGTCGGATCACTACATATCGTGACCGTCGGATTGTAAGTTACAAAATGTACAACGGTAAAGAAACACACTTTACCTAACTCTAACCTAACTCTATACTAGACCAAGTTGAACTTAACTATATCCTATGTGTCGGAATATCCTAACAGAGGTCTCCACCCTCTGGCTTTATCATGTATTCCATCTTGGGATTCCTAGCCCCAATCAAGGGTACTCCGCGCTAAGCTTTATCATGTATCCCACCATTCACCGGTCAAGGAATCCCTAGGCTCAATCGAGGTGTTCGCATTCATGCTTTACCATGTATCCCATCACGGGATTCCTAGGCCTTATGAATAATCTTGGGACTACCCCACTTAGCTTTGAGTCCATCTGGCAATCCGACTCAACCACATAAAAAAGAACCCACCACACATGGCTATCCGAAAATGGCAAGGCTATGTTTAAAAACACTATCACACCTGGAAAAACCCATGCCCATGACAACAAAAGAACCAAATACACACATTCATGTACCATGCATGCCAAATCTAGGGAGGAAATCACACATGCAAATCGATACTTGCAAATAATCTCATTGTAGCTGCTTGATCCTGCTCTTCTTTGCTTGATCTTTTCTTCCTCTTACCTTATTTTATTTTCTTGATCCAATTCTGAAGTGCTCTAAGAAAACTCTAAGTGTCCAAGAGTATGAGAGAGAGAGAATAGAGAGAGAGCTCCAAAACAGAACTGACAAAAGGTTTGATCCAGGTGGATATTGGTGGCCACCTGCCAAGTCCACCTGGACCCCCACCATTGTCTTTCTCAGCAATTTCAGTTTCCTTAATTGTAGCACAACTTACTATTTTTAGCAGTTTTTCGGGTCCTGAACTTCCGGAGCCGTTTTGAGGCCCTAAACAACGTTTTTTGGGGAATCCGGGGGAAACATGAGTCCATGGAATGGACTGGTGTTGCCCGTTCCAACAATGATAGTGCTCGGATAGATCTTTCTAATGAGCTATTGTACGCGTCAAACGGAGATCATATGCCAAAGTTACGACCCCGGGAAGTTGATGTACCAACTTACCCCCAAACGGGGCCCACAGTTTGGCGTTTCATCTCCTAGGGTTAGGTTTTGGAATGTTAAGGGTTTTTCCATTGTTTCTCAACAATAAATAGGCCTTCGAGCCTCATTGTAACACAGTTCAGAGGCATGTAGCCATCACATCTCTTCTTAGAGATAAGCTACCATCGCCCTAGCTAGTTTATTGCCATTTCTGTTTGTAAGCATATTTCAATATTTTCCATTAATGAAATGAAGTATTATTTCCGCTGCATCTTTGTGTATATGGTTATCTCTGTAATTTGTTGCGTTCCTGTTTAAATCCGGATCAGTGGTATCAGAGCGGTCTGCTTTTTTCTCTGTTTTTCTTTGCATGTCCCCAACAAAGTCGGGATATAAGGAGTTAGGGCTTGAACTGGTTGAACCTTTGCAAGACCAGCCTCGCAAATCCCGACGGCCTCCCATGGCGGACGAGAAGAAAGACGAGGGGGAAGGAGATCCCATCAAAATCTTGCTCGAAGAAGCGCTCGAGCGACAACGGAACGCGATGATGGACAGCTTTGCGCAGATCCTTCAGCGGCTACCCAAAAGCGGCGCATCGACTTCCAGCAGCTCCTCTGGAAACGCCACACCCTTTAAGGTACAAGTTAATTTTGAAATCCCCATATTCGAGGGTCAGATAGACGCCGATGCCGTAGATAAATGGTTAAATCTGCTAGAGGGTTATTTTTCTGTTCATGAATTTTCGAGTCGGGAAAAGATTGTTTTTTCTCTTCTCAAAGCAGCCCCCCACGTCAAGGACTGGTGGGAAACCTACTGCGAGCAGAAGGATGAAAGTACTGGCTCACTATTTTCAGCCGCACCCACCTGGGATTCCTTCCGGGATGCCATCAAGGAGCAGTACTACCCTGTTGGAAGCTATGAGGATGAATACATAAAGTGGACCACGCTGCGGCAGGGAAGGGACGAAGACGTGCCGGAGTTCACCAATCTTTTCCATACCCTTCGCACAAAGTTGGGTATCAAGGATTCGGAGCAACATTTGATACTCAAATACCGTGGCTACCTGCACAAGTACATCCAGGAAGAAATACAGTTCATAAACATCCCCTTGCTCGGCGTAGCATACCGGTATGCCGTCAAGGTCGAGCAGAAGTTTAAACAAAAGAAGCGAGACTTTGGATCTGCGAATCCAAAGCAGGGGAAAGGTGCCCCTAAACCACAGAACAAAGGACAAAGCCAAGGCGGGACAACCAGCCGAACTTGCAAGCAAAGAGCAACGCCACGAAGCCGAGAAAGGACACTAGAAAATGGTGCGAGTTCCATAAGAGCTCCACTCACAACACAAGTGAGTGTCGGGCCAAGCAGTCACTGGTGGTTGAGCTAAAGGTTTCAGAATCAGATGCATGTTCCGACTCTGAGTCAGAACCCGATAAGGGGTATGAAAAAGGGAAGCAGATCATTGATGCGGATCCCAGCGCCACTGTTGCTACCGCAAAGATCCAGAAAAATGTACCCGAAGATCCAGAGGAGGAGGAGCGTCTCTTCCACTCCCAGATGTGGGTAAAGGGCTCCCTGATACAGTTCATTGTTGATAGCGGGAGTCAAAAGAACCTCATTTTGGCAGAGGTCGTGAAGCGGTTGGGCTTACCGACCACAGCACATCCACAACCATACACCATTGGGTGGCTTCACCAAGGGTGAGATCTTCGCGTGAGCCAGCAGTGTCGCCTTCCATACAACATCAAGCCCTTCACGGATGAGGTATTGTGTGACATTGCTCCCCTTGAAGTTTGTGATGTATTACTAGGACAACCATACTTGTGGAAGCGACATGCTGTGTATGAATCAAGGCCCCGTGCTGTTATTATTACATTGGGAAATAAGTTGTTCATGATACCAGAGGTAGCACCACCTGCCGCCATCTCTTTGATTACTGCAAAACAATGCAGTAAGATCATTTCCAATACCAGGAAATTTGTTTTCCTGATGATACGCCCTCAAGGGAAGAAGAAGACAGTGGTAGCGGCCTCCAAACGGGGTCCCTCTGAACGGCAGCTACAGATGGACAAGATTGTGGAGGAGTACGAAGACATCTTCACCTCCCCGGCAGGGGTTCCTCTGCACTGTCAAGTCAAGCACTCCATCGATCTGACCCCAGGTGCGCCGCTACCCAATGGACCAATTTATCGGCGCTCCGTTCTGGAGAACAATGAAATCAAGAGGCAGATTCAGGAGCTCCTGCAGAAAGGTCACATCCGTCCGAGTTCTTCGCCTTGTGGGAGCCCGATAGTGTTGGTACAGAAGAAGGATGGGACGTGGAGACTCTGTATTGACTATCGGACGCTGAACAAGATCACTGTCCGTAATAGGTACCCGATCCCGTGGATTGATGACCTCCTAGACCAACTAAAGGGGGCGAAATATTTCAGCAAGATCGATCTGAAGTCAGGATATCACCAGGTACCAATTGAACCCTCAGATGTGTGGAAGACTGCCTTCAAATCCAAGGAGGGCCTCTTCGAATGGTTGGTCATGCCTTTCGGATTGACGAATGCTCCTGCAACCTTTATGAGGCTAATGGATGACATCTTGCGGCCATTCACCAACTCCTTTGTAGTAGTATACTTGGATGACATTCTGATCTTCAGCCAGAGTTGGGAAGAGCACCTCCACCACATCCGACAGGTTCTCCAAACACTGCGGCAACACAAGCTATGTGCCAATTTGGAGAAATGCACTTTTGGCATGACCGAGGTTCAGTATCTGGGATACATCATTGATGAACAGGGGGTGCATGTCGATCCAGCCAAGGTCCAAGTCATTCGGGATTGGCCCTCTCCAACCACTCTAACAGAGCTCCGCAGCTTTCTAGGTCTTGCCAACTTCTACCGCAGGTTTGTGTTGGGATTTTCTCATATTTCTTGGCCCTTGAGTCAAGTCACCAAGGGCGGGGCGAAAGCAAAATTCTTTTGGTCTGAATCTCAACAGAAGGCATTCAGGGAGTTGAAGGATCGCCTCTGCACGGCACCAGTGCTCGCGTTACCAGATTTACAACAACCATTTGAGGTCGAGACAGATGCCTCTGACTATGCTATTGGGGCAGTCCTTACTCAACATGGACATCCAGTGGCATATCACAGTGAAACACTTTCAGACACAGTCCGAAAGTACCCCACTTATGATAAAGAGATGTATTCCATTGTACAGGCCTGCCGACAATGGAAGCATTACATTTTGGGGAAGGAAACGGTCATCCACACAAACCACCGACCTCTGCAGTTCATACAGACCCAAGGGAAATTGCAGAATGATCGCCATCAGAAGTGGTCTACATACCTGCAACAGTTTCACTTGAATATCAAGTATAAAAAGGGCAGCACCAATAATGTTGCAGATTGCCTCAGTCGACCACCGATCATGGCGCTAACCACCGTGCTCAACTCCTGCTGGCACGAGACTTCTGATTGGCCACTTCTCTACAAAAGCGACCCAGAATTTGGCCACACATACCAGACACTCTTGGAGGGTCGGCAGGTTGCAGATTTTCACCTCCAAGATGCCCTATTATGCCACCTTGGTCACCTTTGTGTTCCTTCAAGCGAGCGTGCCAAGATGATTTGGGAAGCACACTACAGTCGGGCTGCTGGGCATTTCGGGGTCGAGAAAACAGTGGCAGTACTGCAAAACTATTTCTATTGGCCGAATCTTCGACAGGATGTTGGGAAGTACATTCGATCATGTACTGCCTGTGCCATTGCCAAACCGACCATTAAGAAGCAAGGCCTCTATACCCCGTTGCCTACCCCTAGTCGACCTTGGGAATCCATCTCCATGGATTACATGTCAGGCCTTCCTTCCACTAAGCATGGAAATGACTGTGTTTTTGTGGTCGTCGACAGGTTCTCAAAGATGGCCATTATGATGGCCTGCAAGAAGAATATCACAGCAGAAGCCACTGCTAAACTCTTCTTTGAACGAGTGTGGGTGCACTTTGGGATCCCACAGTCTATCATCTCAGATCGGGACAGTCGGTTTCTCAGCACCTTTTGGTCCAGTCTCTGGTCAATGCTGGACACCAAACTCACGAAGTCCACAGCCTTCCATCCTCAAACTGATGGCCAGACAGAGGTTGTCAATAGGATGATTGTGCACATTCTGCGCATGTATAACTCAAAGCATCCACGCACATGGGACGAGAGCCTCCCCTACGTTCAGCACAGCTACAACCGAGCTCTTCACAGCTCCACTGGCCATAGCCCTTTTCAGGTGGGTTTGGGATTCCAGCCACTATGCCCCATTGATGTGGCCATGCCACTTGCAGCTACTCACATAAATTCAGCTCATGTCCAGTCTGAAACAGATAAGGCCACCAGCTTCATTGAGCGCATCCAACATATTCGCCAGCAGGTCCATGACATTCTTGAGAAATCAAATGCCAAGTACAAGCAGCGACATGATCAACATCGGGTGCCACACAAGTTTCAGGTGGGTGACAAAGTCTGGTTGCATTTGCAAAAGGAACGCCTTACTGGTGCCTATCGGAAATTGAGACCACTCTGATATGGTCCTTACGCCATTACTAAGGCTATGGGAGACAATTCATTTGAGCTCAGCATTCCCCCATTCCTTGGCCTGCACCCAGTATTTAATGTGGACCGCCTTCGGCCATACTTTCCACCATTGCTAGACACATCCGACATTGCAGAACAGCTCAAACCCACAGAATTAAATCCAGATTGCATGGAACAAGCTGCAACTGATCAGATCATGGACACACAGATCAAGAATACTCGCCAACAAAATATCCAACTGTATCGAGTTGTCAAAGCGGGCCAACTCCTTCAGCAGGGAAAGTGGCTCACCAGGGAACAAGTTCAGCAGAAGTTTCCTCATCTCATGGAGGGGCTCAACGCAATGGGGACCATTGCTTCCTAAGGGGGGAGGAATGATCCAGGTGGATATTGGTGGCCACCTGCCAAGTCCACCTGGACCCCCACCATTGTCTTTCTCAGCAATTTCAGTTTCCTTAATTGTAGCACAACTTACTATTTTTAGCAGTTTTTCGGGTCCTGAACTTCCGGAGCCGTTTTGAGGCCCTAAATGACGTTTTTTGGGGAATCCGGGGGCAACACGAGTCCATGGAATGGATTGGTGTTGCCCGTTCCAACAATGATAGTGCTCGGATAGATCTTTCTAATGAGCTATTGTACGCGTCAAACGGAGATCATATGCCAAAGTTACGACCCCAGGAAGTTGATATACCAACTTACCCCCAAACGGGGCCCACAGTTTGGTGTTTCATCTCCTAGGGTTAGGTTTTAGAATGTTAAGGGTTTTTCCATTGTTTCTCAACAATAAATAGGCCTTCGAGCCTCATTGTAACACAGTTCTGAGGCATGTAGCCATCACATCTCTTCTCAGAGATAAGCTACCATCGCCCTAGCTAGTTTATTGCCATTTCTGTTTGTAAGCATATTTCAGTATTTTCCATTAATGAAATGAAGTATTATTTCTGCTGCATCTTTGTGTATATGGTTATCTCTGTAATTTGTTGCATTCCTGTTTAAATCCGGATCAAGGTTACATTGGCAAAAGGTACCAACTGATCCTCGGCAGAACTTTTTATTAATGAGGCCTCTATTTTATTCAATTTTCCATTATTTCCCCTCATTTTCCCCCTCACATGAAACATGTGACCTTTCACCTTCTTTTTCTCCTAATTTCGTATATTTTAATAAATAAATTACCCAAACTGCCATTTTTCCTTTCCAAAGCCTTTGTCATTGCCTTTGCTAATTTCCTTAGCCATAATAAACCAAATGAACACCCACACTAGGATGTATTTCCCAACATTCAACTTGGAATAAGTGTCCCATAATTGTGGTTAGTATTTTTCCTTTATTAAATTTTATTACATGGAATTTGCACCAGGGCTGTTACAGAACCCTCCCCCTTGGGGGAACACCGTCCTCGGGGTTCAATGACACCTACAACCAACAAGACTGCTAAAAGAAAAACATACTTCCCATGGAGCTTTATAACTTAACTCGTTGGAGTATTTACAATGATAAACTTGTTGAGAAACAAACCAACATGACAACACAATAACACAACAATCATATTAACATGACCCACATACCACTTATTGGAGCTTTATATCACATCTCATGGTAGTATTTACATCCATATAAATATGTATGTATACCAAAACACCACATCAAACATATACAAAAAAATTATACCAAAACATATATCAAGGACATTTGCTCAAACAACGAATACAGAAGGATACATAACCCGCATTTGATCTTCCATCTCCCATGTAGCTTCATCGGGCCTAAAGTGCTTCCACTGCACCTTATCTTTCTCGATTGCTCAGTTCTAGAGCATGAGCATATTTAGGCTACAATATACATTGTAGTTCCGGCAAGAATTCTCCTTCTGGCTCCACTTGCAATATAGACTATTCAATCAAATGATTAGCATCTTTGACATACTTCTTAAGCAATGAGAGATGGAAAACATCTTGGAATTTCACTGTCGGAGGTAGTGCAATTCGATAGGCTACTAGTCTGATCCTTTCAAGTATCTTGAAAGGTCCACAAAACTGAGGTTCCATCTTGGCACATGATCCAATCCTCAAGGAACTCTTCTTGGGCTTGATGCACAATTACACCTGTTCCCCAACTTGAAAGTCCTTAAATAACCTGTTTTGATATGCATAACTTTTATTTCTGTCTTGTGTTGTCTTTAAATTATTCTTGATTACCTGCATTTCTTGTTCCATCACTTCCAACATATTCGGTCCAATAACCACCATGTTCACTGGATCACTCCAACTAATGGGAGTATTGAAACTCCTCCCATAGAGTGCCTCAAACAGACGCATCCTCAAAGATTCATGGTAACCATTATTATAAGCAAAATCAACCAATGGAAGATACTCCTCCCATCCTCTCTATTGGCGCATCACATACATCCTCAGCATGTCCTCCAATATCATGTTGACCCTCTTTGTTTGTTAATCTGTCTGTAGATGATAAGCTGTATTGAAGGCCAAATCTATCCCTAAACCTACAAACAACTCCTTCCAAAACTTGGAAGTGAGCTTAGCATCATTGTCTGACACAATCTTCTTCAGAACACCATGCAATCTGACCACATCTCTGATGAAGAATTGTGCTACATCATTTGATGAATAAGTGGACTTCACTGGAATGAAGTGTGCTACCTTTGTTAACCCGTCCACAACAACCATGATGGAATCATGTTGTCTAGATGTCCTCGGCAAACCTGTAATGAAATCCACGGAAATGACCTCACATTTTCTATCTAGAATCGTAATCGGTTGTAGTAGTCCACCTAGACTCTTACACTCTGCCTTTACCTGCTGACAATCCAAACACCTATCCAAAAAGATTTCCACATCCTTCTTCATATTTGACCAATAATAAAACTTCTCCACTTCTATCAATGTCTTTTGATATCCCGATGTCCTAAATACGTTTTTTCATGAAGCTCCTTCAAGATAATCTTCTTGAGCTCACTACTATCTTGCACATATATCTTGTCCCTAAATATGATCAAGCCATCTAATGAGAGATGATAGTCCACATCCTATGCACCTATATATGTACCTATACTCTGCTATAACATGTGTCTGAACTCCATGTACATGTTATCTTGTTGACCTGCCTATAAGATATGATCTTGTAGATATGTCCCATAAGAACTCATAGTTTCAATGTAATTTACTTGTACCAGCCTGCTAAGACCATCTACAACCGTATTCTCTTTACCCTTGATGTATCTGATCTCAAAGTCAAACTCACTAATGGTGTTCAACCATATAGCTCTCTGTAACACCCCCTCCTCCTGGGTCTACCCGAGTCAACGACCAGCCGAGGTAAACATGCGACGAGAGAGGTCACTATAAGGGATTCAACCTCCTTGGTGACCTTAAGCAAATGGAACATATCAAACAAACCCATCCACATCAGCAACAACACCGTCAGGAGACACTTTAGGCCCTCAAACATCCTGTCCCTGAGTCCCACTAATGTTTTAATCCTTTTAACCCCTGGTTTCTCTCATGCTATAGGCTTGAAAATGTCTAGAACCCAAAGTCTCTCTCACGGGCCTATGTGCCAGCATCCCTAGACTCTTTTCAATAGATATTTACCAGCATCCTCGAGATTTGAGCCACTTTTCTAGCCCAGAATCCTTATCTCTGCCCAAAACTTGTTACAACCTCCAGAATCCATCAAAGACAGGATGACAATATAAATAAAGCAAATTTCAACCTCAAGACTAGGCCTTAGTATCCCCAACCAGGATTAACATTCTGTCAAACACTTGGCATTAATGAAACCTACATGTATAGGATACAAGACAGAGCATAAATGACTGAAATCACTTATGAAGCATAACCAGAAGGATCACCACCTTCTCCATTGAACTATTATAACATCAATTAGGTCTTTCATCCATCATTTTAACAATTACAAGTGAATACGTGAAATCACCATGACATGAACCAGTCATATTACCATGCTTATAACCAAAATTAAACCATGTAAATATCATAGATATGAAAACCATCAAACCCACATATTAACAAGTGAAAAAGTAAGAGAACTTAGATTTTATTAATCAGAGGCAAATCCGACCAGGTTGGGACTTCCATGTACCACCTGACTGTAGACATGGTTGAACCAAATATTTCTTTCATCCAATCACCCCCGTGCCATATTCCAAGCATGAATGTGGGATCTCATAGAACAACCAATCCAAGAACAACCAAGGGAATCCAGAGGTTAAACCACCTCCACCCTCACCAAACCGTGATCACACCAAACTCGGCGCTGCGATCACAACCAAACCGAACTTGAATGCCATCCGGAAACCATCACTATCCTTGAGAAATTTTCCGTCTCCTTGTCTCTCAAGCTTTACTGCAATCCAATCCCATATCACTGGGCCCTAAACCAAGACTAGTCTCTCAAGTTTTACTGCAATCCAAATCCAGATCACTAGGCTCTAAATTGAGACTTCTCCCTCATGCTTTACCATGTATCCTGCCAAAATCGGTCAAGGGATTCCTAAGCCTTTAAGACTAAGCATATGTCGAACATATTCCCTTGAAAATCAATCTAAACCCTCAATTCAAAAAATAAAAATAAAAAAATCAACAATCCTCACTGAAATAAAAAACCATCAACAATAACTTAATTAATTATAATTGTGAATCTATTAATCATATAATTTTATGAATATAAATTAACAAACCTTAACTTTTCAAATTAACTAATTATCGTAACATTATAAATAAATCATAAAACTGATTTCTAAATCTACATAGAACCAATACATACAAAAAGAACAGTTCATTTATATTATGCGTCGACAAGAACTGTCGCACGTTTTGTCGTTCGAGATAAATAACTGAATAAATTTGTCGTTCCAAGTTAAAAAAAAAAGGGTAAAAAGTTCGAATTGGGCATCAAACTTTATATAAAGTGTAAAGTGCATGTCATTCGTATGACATGTAACAATATTTTTATTCTTTTACAGAGGCACTTTATTTAAAGGGCTACGTGATGGGAGAGTAATATTGAAATGCCGAGGGAGATTTGTGGAAATGGATAAGAAACTTTAGAAAAAGTCGTAGATTCCTGCAATCATGACATGATATATATAAATTATATATGGAAAGTTCTAGGTTGGTACAATAATTGAGGTGATTCAAATAAGTATTTATTTTCAAGCTACAGGTTGGTGCAATAATTGAGGTTATTCACATAAGTATTTATTGTTTTATGTATATAAACACTTCAAAAAAAGTCTAGGTAGGACATTTTTTTTATTTATTTAATGTGAGAATATTTTATTATTATTTAATATGTTTTTCATAATGGATTCAGTAATTATAGAGAAAATTATATATATTATAATGATGAAGTGGGGGTGTGAAAAAAAGTTGGGTAAAATATGTTATATTATAATATGTTTGTTTACTACAAGGATTAAGCAGTGATTATAGAGGAGAGGATATTAGGGAATAGATTTATTATAAAGGAAAAATTGTAAAAAAATATATCTAAATTAAAATATACAAATATTTTTGGATAATGTTTTATTTCACTTATTTAAAGAATGATAAAAAAATTTATTGAATATTATAGGAAAATTTAACGAGAAAAGAGGGATAATGCTACTAAATTTTTTACTAAGAAATATATTTGAATTTAAAAAAGAGGTGGTTTGTGTAATGCTAATAGGAAAATTCAATGAGAAAAGAGTGAACATTTAAATGAACAATTTTGTAGAAAACACTTATTAGGAAACATGTTTGAATTTAAAAAAGAGGTGGTTTGCGTAATGCTAGTAGGAAAATCCAATGAGAGAAGAGGGAACTTTTAAATGAAGAATTTTGTAGAAAACACTTATTAAGAAACATATCTGAATTTAAAAAAGAGGTGGTTTGTGTAATGCTAGTAGGAAAATTTAATGAGAGAATAGGGAACTTTTAAATGAAGAATTTTGTAGAAAACACTTACCTCCCTCTAGGGGAGGGATGCCATTACCTGTGTACCCTCCCCTCCACCTCAGCTACGGGCACGTGGATGCCACTCCCGCTTGTACGACACCTGCCTGACGTGTCCTGCCATGTGTTGTGGTGGGTGTCAGCGCTTCAAAAACCTAATTTCCTGCTTTCCTTCGGTTGTTTCCGCCTGTTTGCCGCGATGTCTGTTCTGCTCCGTGTATTTCTGTTCGGGTCTGGTGTTTGGGCAAAGCCCTCCGCCGACGATGGCGTGGGATGGCTCCATTACCTGTGCACCTTGTCCGCCATTGTTGACCTGCTAACCGGGCTAGTTTGCTTGCACGCGCTCATTAACAGAACAGGGTTTCTGCTGTTCTTGTTTCATTCCACCTGCAATTGTTGTTCATTCTGGACCGTCGGGGGTTTACAAATACCTTGGTGGTTGTTTCATTCACGCAACCTGTTGTTTGGGGAGGAGCCAGTACCAATTTCTAGCCAGTTCGAGGTCGAAGGTAAATTTACAGGTTTTTATGGTTTTTGTTTCGAAATGTCTGTGAATATTTATGCCATTGGCTAATTTCCTACTTTTTTCATGTTTTCCAAGTTGGTTGCAGGTCTGGCAAGCTCTGGAGAAGGTCTGGACATGGAAGACGCTTGGACATGGCTTCTACATCTATCTGGTAGGAAAAATCCTACCAGCCATTGCCACTGTGTTTTTCAACACCTCACCTTCCTATTGGAATTTTTGTTATTTTTGCTCTTGGAGTTTTAGGATTTCAAAGGGTTTTACAAGTTTAGGGTTTTGCAGGTTTAGGGTTTTGAGGGTTTCGCAGGTTTAGGGTTTTGCTTATGCCTAATGTGAATGCCTAAGGAGGTAGTCCATTCAGGCTTTTACACTTGTTGTGTTTTGTTAGGTTTGTTAGTTGTTGTGTTTTGTTAGGTCTGCCAGGGATGAATGATGACCATTTCCTACGTATTGCTATTTCGGTGGCTTTGAATCTTTGTTCTTTTACACTTTTGGTCTATGCTCTCAGATGCTATGTATATTTTTTGTGTATTGCTATGTATGCTCTCAGATGCTATGTATATTTTCTGTGTATGTATATTTCCTGCTTATTGCTATGTATGCTCTTTGTTCTAGTAGATTTGGGTTTTCAAATGCTATTGTAACAACTCCTCGCAAAATAAGAAAACATATATCTTTGAATCAGCATGGCCTGGGAATTTAAAGCAACACTCAAGAATTTATTCATTACATTTTGTAAGTGTTATAGGAACTTGGAATTCCAAATTACACCATGTTATTACTGTTGCTTACAGTAACTTGATAAAGTTCTTTGGATATCAAAAACAAAAAGAAGCGAAATATTGAGATGCCTGGCTAGACTTTGGTCATTGTAGAACATATTTGCCATCGAAAAACAAGTTCTGATTTCCATATCCTGAAAAGTTTATAATATGGAAACTATTATGAAATGTCGGTGAAATGCTTTTGAAGCATTTGTTGGACATTTCTTGCTAGTTTGTTATACTGGGAAGGGGTATTTTTTGCCGTAAATTTTCTAACTGGCATGCTAAATAAATTTAAGAAGCAAAATTAAATATGTAGTTTATTGAGAGAGGCTGACAATTTTTGCAATTTATAGATGCTGAAATGGCAACATTTTCTAAAATTTTGACAGTTGATTTCTTTAGTGGCCCTGCGTTTTTGTCTGCAGGGGATGAATGTTGACCATTTCCTGCGTATTGCTATTTCGGTGGCTCTGAATCTTTGTTCTTTTACACTTTTGGTCTATGCTCTCAGTAACAAATGACTAATTTAATTGAAAATTTGAGTTGAATTTTCATCAAGGAGGTAGTCCATTCAAGCTTTTACACTTGTTGTGTTTTGTTAGGTCTATTAGTTTTAATTTTTTCTAGTAGATTTGGGTTTTTAGATGCTATGTATATTTTCTGTGGTAATTTTGCATTCAAATATTTTGATTTCTTTTACTGGTACTTCTGGTATTGGTTAATTTTTTTCAATGATTTTACTATATTGTAAATAATGAAGTTGAATGACTTGTTTCAAATTTCTGCTCAACAAAAATCAGGGTTTTTTGTGTGTGTACTATTCAGACTTTGCCCAATCAAAATTAGGTACTATTGCACATCACTAGATGAATATTACTTGCTTGATCTTGGAATTTTAAATTTCATCATGTTATGGAAACCATGGTTGCATGCTATGAGTTTCTTATAGCTAAATCTTAACTATGAATATTGATTGAGGGGAGGTGTTTGATTGTCAATCCACACCTGAACATGGCTCAGGCCTGATCAAGAAGCCATGTATCTCAATAGGAGAACAATCGAATAATGAAAGGTAGGTTAGGACTTAATCCTTGTTTAGTTTTTTAACCAACCCAAATTATATTTCTTCCACTGCAATAGATAGGCAGGTCAGGACTTGATCCTTGTTTAGATTTTTAACCAGGACAAACTATATTTCTTCCACTGTAATAAATAGTTTTTCAGTGTTATTAATCAATTTTTTATAAACATTTGTGCTTAGCTCGCAAACAAAACTGCTTTACAACCAACCAAGCTGTTGTTGGCTTTTCAATGTAGTGAATGCATAGAACCATAATGTTGTTAGCATTTCAAAGCAATAAATTTATAGAGCGATAATGTTCCTTCTAAAATGGATTTTGGCTACAATGTCGCACACAGTATGAAATAAAACAACCTAGGTTGTAAGCCAAAATGTTTCTATGACAAGAAAAAGATACAATCCATCCAAAATCCACATCATAATGTGGTTACAACCAAAAACATATGACACCCCTATTCTTTATGGCCCTGAGAATCTTGTAAGATTTCTACATTATAATAGACTATAGATGTTCCTTCTAAAATGGATTTTGGCTACAATGTCGCACACAGTATGAAATAAAACAACCTAGGTTGTAAGCCAAAATGTTTCTGTGACAAGAAAAAGATACAATCCATCCAAAATCCACATCATAATGTGGTTACAACCAAAAACATATGACACCCTTATTCTTTATGGCCCTGAGAATCTTGAGTGCCAAAACCCCCCGAGATACCTTCTTAATCCATGTAAGGAAATGGTTGATTGCTGCCATATGATTGAGTCCAATTTGCAGCTTCCAACCATGGAGGTATTGAGTACCCATACCTCACATTTGCACTACTGACCCCTACATTAAGTGGAGGTGTGTAATGAGCATACATAGAATTGACACCAACTCTGGTAGGAATAAGGCAAGTGGGTAAACCCTCAGGTTGATAGTGAGGCACTTGAATGTTTATGAGATCTTGGAATAATGGTGTATTATTTGCCATGGAGTCCAATGAGTTTGAAATAATCCTGGTTTCATCAGCTATGCTTGTATCATTGTCAACCATATTGATCATCCCTTGTTCCTTTTCAAGCATTTGTTGTGTCTTTCTTGATTCCTTTTCCTGTCTTGCCATTTGCTTTTGTTGGTCCTTAACTTGCCTTGCTTTATCTCTTTCAATCCTTTCATCTGCTCGATGTTGCGCTGCAACAATCCTTGCTGCCTTCTTCTCCTTGACTAGATCCTTCTTTTTCTATTTTAATTCTTGCATTTCAAATTTCTTTTTTTCAAACTCAACTAACAGGTTTATATAGTCCTCTGAGGTGAGTAACTATGAGCTTCAACCCAAACGAAGACTACCCGGTGCACCTTGCTTTTTTTCATTAATACTCTCTCTACTGGTAGCTTTAAGAACCGACCAAGTATCTTCTCCACCCCTCCCACCTGCATGTTATTGCTTGGTACTTCCCTTTCAGTATCTGATGGAACTAATTGAACCACATCATTATCTTCATTTGATGCCTCATTATGTGCTTCATCTTCTTCCATTGATCTATTGTCCACAAAAAAAATGAACAATTTCACTGTTCAATTCTGCTGGTTGTGAGGGCATGTTCATGCTTTTTTCATTGGTTGTTGAGACACTATGTGCATTCATATTAATCATTGCTTCTGCTAGCCATGAAGGTGGGGTTACTTGGCTTGGCAATGTCAATTGGTCATTGTCAACTGCATGTTCAATAATGTCATTAACAATATCAACAACAAGAGTTTCTTGTTCTTGAGTTGGTGGAACAATCTCCATGTTACTACGAATTTGTTCATGGTTATATTGTGTTTCACATACAGTTTCATCATATTCATCATATAAGTGTCCTTGAGAGAGGGAAATCATATTACCAGCTGCAACAACATCATCTTGGTCATCTACTTCTTGCACTTCAACACTTGTTTGGGCATTCCCTTCTTCCTGACCATCCACATGAAATGCTTGGCTACAACCAGTATCATGCATAAGAGCATCATAGTTCAGTGGCCAGGTTCTTGTCCTCCTAAAGCCAACCTTGATATTTGATGGTGTCAAATCCATTTTAAAAGCTTTACTTGCGAGCTCTGCTAGCTCGAACCTTTTCACCTCAACCCTTGGATTCTTTGCCATCCATGCAGCACGCTCTGACCTGAAAGGGCCAAACACACTAACATCAAGGGGTTCCAGTCTAGGAGTGGTATGAGCGGGCAATGTCAACAAGTCGATGCCTAAATTGTTTGCTTCCTCAATTGTTTGTACAGCCATGTGGCTCCCATGGCCATCTAATATCAATAGGTGTTTGTTATTAGGCGAGACGCCAGCTAGTACCGATGCAACAAAGTGAAAAAGCCAACTTAAAAACAGTTATTTAGTCATCCATCCACGGGGATGTGTGGCCATGCATGCACCTGGTTCACAGTTCTGTATATAGTTTTTTCAGTTGATTTTTACCTTTGAATAGATAAAATCATGGGATTGAAGTACCAATTGCATTGACACAACATAAAATAGTTATCCACTCCCTACTCTTAGGAAAATATTTGGCACATTTCAGCTCCCTCTCTTGGAAATTACCTGCATGCCACAATTCCTCCCTGTCTGTAAACCTATTTCATCACAGTTCCATATATGGTCTGGTCCATAAGAATGTTTATCGTAAGCACTAGAAAGTGTGTCATAGAACTTTTGTACAATTGCAGGGCGAAAATTTAATGCTCTGTCTCTGGATGCAGTACGCAATACAAGTTCTGGATGCCTTTTTTTAAACCCAAACCACCATGATTTACCAGGAAACCCATCTTTGAATGGGTTTCGCCTCCCTTGATAGATTTGAGCAACTGTGGATTTGAGTTGTATCAACTCTAGCCCATGTCCCAATTGGGCCATCTCTTTACACCACTCAACCACCTCGGCCTCCTCCTCCTCAGTCATAACTGTAAGAGGCCCTCTACGTTTTGTATGAGTCAGTCCATTTATCCAATAATGTATTGATGAGGGAGGAATACCATGTTTTTTTGCAGATGCTCGAACTGAGTATCCATTAAACTCTATGTCGTCAATTGCAACTAACATTTCTTCTTTTTTCCATCCTCTTATAGCACTGATCTTTTTAGTTGAACTTGCCCCTTGGACTGTTGTTGACGGTGGTTCTGTGGCTGATGTTGTGATAACATCAGCTTCAGTCGCATGGTCATCCTCAACAATGTTCCTTGGGGCATTGTTGACATTGACATCACTTGTCCTATCCTCATCAGACGATGTGCATCGCAGCTGCACACCCCTTGTCACTCTCCTGCCACTTCTCCTTGTACGAGCAACATAACTACCTTTTGCCATAGATGCAACAACCTGTAAAATTATTGCATGCATTTAGATAAGAATATTTGTAAATTATGCTTTCATACAAGGCAAAAATACTTCTGCTTTATTACAAGAAATTATCAACATGTATGTTAGTATCCTTGAAAAATCAAATATACAGAATCATTTTGTTGTATGTCTTCAAAATTATCAGTGATTGTTGTTTTGATAACTTGTCTTTACACTTAAAATACCATGACTGTATTGATTGGTTTTGTTATGCATTTCCCAACAGAGCTCTTGTTCGGTTTGACTACTTAAAATATTGTTTTGTTGTTTTGATAACTTGTCTTTACAGTTAAGATACCATGAGAAGATCTGGTAGTTACTGTTGTTTGAATTAATTTGTTTAGACTCATGTTTGTTATCGCAATTGAATTCATTCAAGGCCCCCGCTGTCTCACCAAGTGGACTTGCATAATCCCTTCTAGGTCTGTTCTAGGTCTGTTCTTCGGTAATGAGGGTGAAGTTAGATAGAAATATAGGTTGTTGTTTGGTAGAGGGTGCATGCATGTGTCACCTTCAGTGAACTAGAGTGTTGCTTTTGTAGGTCTTCAGATCAGCCTCCCATTCAGTTAAACATCTAGTTAAGTTCTAAGTTCAATTCAGTTCTAGTTCCTCCCACTACAACCTATCCCTCTTAACATTCATTATCTAGTTTTTTTTTTTCTGTAAGGATGCACTTCTCCATAAATGGATCTCTAGCTATCAAGGAGTTATCATTGGCCAAACCAAGCATGGTATTTAATTTGACCAAGGCTCCAACTTGAGACCCCCTGAAGCACTCTTGATCACAACTTTGCCACCATAACAATTTTTTTCCTCATGTCACTTACAGTTGAAGTTTCTAGTCATGTAAACATTCATTTCAACTACAACTCTTATTTGCATCTTGTCTACATATATAAGAGAGGCCATGCCTTTTTCTTAAATCAGGAAAGCATATTATCAATTTGTAAAGTTTTGAGTAATTATTGACCTCATATATCAAATTAGATAAAGTGAATAGGAGTAATGAGGGTGCAGTTTTCCACATTTGCAATAGTTTGAGGCTGGTTGTGCCTTCTTTGTGGTCCTTCATTCTGATAGGTTTCCCCTTGTGTACAACAACCTTCCAATAGGGCCCTTCCACTGCTTCTTGTTCATTTGTTTATGTTATTTTCTTCCTTTTACATTGTTTTGTTTACTTTCTGATCATATTTCAAGAATGATCTAAACCCCCTTTTCCTTTTCTCCTTTCAACTTTTTCTTCACTTTATTTTGCAGGTCTTGTTTATGCTACCATTAGTCTTGATGATGTTTATTGGTGGCCTCATACAAGGTTTTCGGTTCCAACACCCAAAGTTGTATTGCAATAGTTGACCACTAATTAAGCAACTCATCTGAAGCTTCTGATCTATATTACAACCAACACAAGGACAATAAATCTATGCTTATCTTCCAATTGGGCCATAGTTTTTGTTTCTTATTATAAAATTTCATTAAGCTTTTGTTAAAAATGATTCTCAGAAAGAAATTGCCTTGTGAAATTATGGTTAAACAAATTTCAATTGAGTTGATCATCATGTTCCTACATATTTTTGCATGCTGTCTTATGATAAGTTGTTATTTTAGCCTTCATGTCACTAGAGAAATGTCCAAGCAACCAAACTTCTGCTGCAATACCTAAGGTGCTACCATTAAAAGTTGGGGGCTTTTCAAGTTATGGTGATTTTCAACTTCCTCTCTATATGTAAATGAGGTGAACCACATGCTCATCTTTTCTTAATGGATCTTGCATGTACATTTTTGTGCTTACATTGACTCTAGGAAGGATGATAGCTCTTAGTCCAATCTTCACGTTGATGTCGGTGAATATTTTGCCGGCATACTTAGATTTTGCTGCGTTTTGTTTGAATCCCTATGATCATTCTTTGTCAGACTCTCATTTTTTCTTAATCCCTTCAATATGTTATGTTACCTATGTGGTTCTTCAGGGTTTCTTTGTCCAAATCCCCATTCAACATGTTCCTCTCTTTTCACTCAACTTTTTATTGTTGCATGTTGCTTCTGTATTTAAACATGACATTCTTGATGTGCTAAAGGCAACAAGCGACACCCTGTTTCTCTTCATGTACTGACTAGAGTCGTTTTCTTCATTAATTTGTCTCATCTACCAATTTTTTTTTTAATTTACCAACTTGATACTATTAATATCGTCCCATTAGCTTTCTATATTGTTAGTCTTTATCCATCCCTTAAAATAAGCATTATGGACCTAAGAGAGAATACCCTAGGTTGTGTGTTGATTTTCATGAAACTAAAACTGAATCTGTGAGAACTGAAACTGTAAGAACTGTGAGAAATGAAAATAGAACTGTAGGTTGTGTGTTGATTTTCATGAAACTGAAACTATAACTGAAACTGAATCTGTAAGAACTGAAACTGTAAGAACTGTGATAACTGAAAACATAATTGTAAGAAAAATGTGTTGTAATTGATATAACTAACCTAGAAAAATGTGTTGTAATTGATATAACTAACTTGGATATACTGGCAACTGTTCTGTGATGTTTTGTCTTCAAGGTTGGTGAATAGTTTGAAAGCATAACATGCAACTTCAACAGTGGTTGAACTTCTTTTATAGTTTTTGGCACTTGAATTTAATTGGTGGTAAGGATGGACATGGATTGCAATGGCTTCATTTTGAATGTGTGGTCTGGATTTAATTTGATGTGATCTAATGGTTGGGAATTTGTTATTTGTTGATCCATGTGCTTTGATTTGTTTTAATGAGAAATAGAATGAGTTGGGTGTCATTTATTGAAGTTATTGGGTTGGGTGTCATTTATTGAACAAAGTGGGTTTAAATGTTATTGGGTTGGGTGTCATTTATTGAACATAGGGGGTTTAAATGTTGAACAACACAACAGTTATGGCTGACATACATTCACTTTTATTATGTGCAGGTATGGATATTTATTTGGGATACAAAGCTTCAATTCTGATGAGTGGGGTTGAAGTGACTGCTACTTTGTACTTCTAGAATAGACCATTTTGGAAGCATTTATGGTTTTATCTGTTTTCTAGTTGGGTCAATATGGTTTGCACTCTTAAGTATTAAGATACTATTTATGGATAGTTGTGGGCCCAGTGAATGTTTTGGGAAATTTTGGACATAAATTAATACTTATTTACACTTAATGTTATTTATCTTTGTTTAAATATTGGTTGCAAAAGTCTCAATTTCTGGTGGTTTGGTGGGACCAGTATTATATCAATTACTGGTCCCTGCACAACATTAGACATCTCTCCCCTAGTGGACTAAAGATGAGGGTATTTGGAGAAAGGAACCAATTAATACAAGCAAGGAAGTCTTACACTTTGGTGAAGATACTCTACACTTGTGTCATGTACATCCCAACATTATATATGATGACATTCAACGGAAAGGGCCAATGAAGACCATTTGTTAGTTCAGGAAACATATTAGGGACTATATTGTGCCATTGGGTTAATTTATCATTTTTCCCCACAAAAGATTCATTAGTTTCTTTTACTTTTTAAATAATTTGCAAATTATATGAGATAAAATTATTTTACTTTAAAAACCATCAAAAAATTCTATAAACTATAGAAAATCCTTCGAAATTTCAGTATTTTTATAAAAAAATATCACCATTATAGTTGACATATTAAGTGTTACTAAGATTCACCAACATTTCTACACCTTCAAATAGTTATGGATTAGTGTGTATCATACACATAGTGATTAAAGTTTAATAAATTACATGATGACAACCTTCACAATCCACAATTGCAATGGGGAAATGTCATTGACCATTATGCTTACACAATTACCACAAAAAGTAATAGTTTTTATCATAGAAAATGTAGAAATATTCAAAAGGGAAACTTAACACACACACCCTGCACCACCACCAACACCCCCCCACCAAATAAAAAACAAAACAAAAAAAGAAGTTTTGTGAATGAAATCAAGATAAAAATGGATTTATGCATGAAACTAATGGACACAAATTAAATAGCATCACAAATGGTGAAACTAACAAACTAGGGAAAGGAAGAGAAATGTCAAACAATTTTTCACTAACCCAATATTCAAGGAAGAGTGTAACGTGGTCGATAACACAGAGGAGAGATGTGAAAAAAGAGAATATAATTCTATATAAGTTGATTCTAAAGAAGTGGAAAGTTAAATTTGTGTAACAACGCTCGATAAAATTCGATGTAAAAAATATATAAGACCACGGTTGATGGGACATGTATTCCAAGTTGAATGGTGGGCAAGACATCCTAGTGTGAGTGTTCATTTGGTTTTTTATGGCTAAGGAAATTGGCAAAGGCAATGACTAAGGATTTGGAAAGGCAAATGGAATTTTTGGCACATTTATTTGTGAAAATAATGGAAATTAGGAGAAAAGGAAGGTGAAAGGTCATAGGTTGCATGTGAGGAGAAAATTGAAGGAAAATGATGGAAAATGAAGAAAATAGGGGCCTCATTGATAAAAAGGCTTCTAAGGATCAGTTGGAAAGCTTGGTCAGTTCAGTTCTGAAGCTCTCTCTCTCTCTTCTCTCTCTCATACTCTTGGATACTTAGAGTTTCCTTGGAGCACTCTTGGAGGGTGTGGCATACTTTAATTCTTAGAGCAAGAAGGCAAAGGAAGAGCAGGAAAGCGCAAGAAGGCATCAGGATCAACAGCTACAAAAATTTTGCTTGCAGGTACCGAGTTACATGTATATTTTACTCACCAGTTTTAGCATGCATGGCACATGCATGTGGTTTCTTGGTTATGATCTGTCACTAGCATGGAGGATGGTTGGGATTAACAGTCGATTGCCTAGCCTTGCCATTTCCTGGATAGCCATGGTGATTGTCGATTTACTTTCAATGCTTGTTTTGGTTGGTTCTCATGTTTCCTTTAGCTTGGGTTGAGTTATTGGTTCTTGGAAGCCTTGGTTGGACAAACGCTTTGAAAGCCCTGTAATGGCTTGGGTTGAGTTACTAGTCCTGGAAGCCCTGGTTGGACAAACGCTCTAGAAGCCCCATAACAGCTTGGCTTGAGTTACTAGCCCTGGAAGCCTTGGTTGGACAAATGCTCAAGAAGCCCTTGGTGGGTTGAGTTACTAGTCTTGGAATCCCTGGTTGGACAAATGCTCTAGAAACCCGAAAAATGCTATAGGTTCAGTTACTAGTCCTAGAAGCCTTGGTTGGACAAACATTCTAGAGCCCAGCGGCAACCGTGGGTTGAGTTACTAGTCTTGGGATCCAGGTTGGAACAAACACTCTGGAGTCGTGGAAGGCTGGGATAGAGACCAATCAAATGATGGTTTGGTGATGTCCGACCGTGAGGTGGAATCACTATTTGATGGGTTGAGGTGGATGGCCTTTAGAAGCTCTGTATGAGTTTTGGTGTGTTCTATGAGATCCCACATTCATGCTTGGAATATGGCACGGGGGTGAATGGCTAAAGAGAGATTTGTCTTAGCCATTCTATGGTCGGGAGGAATGTGGAAGTCCTATCCCAGGTTTGGATTTTGCATCATTAATGAAAGGTTATTTCTCCTGGTATTCCTATGAGCATTATGATGGATTATATGTGGTGTATAAGGTTATGATTTCGTTGATATTTCTATCCCTATTATGCTCGTTATGTATATGTTTTATGACAACAACTATGTATGGATTTCACCATGTTTTTACTTATAATTGAATGATCAATGTATCTATGACCTAATGGATGGAATGCTAGTTGATTTATTAAGGCATCAATGGTTCTTAGAAATTCTCAACTAAGTATGAGACCCCCATGCTCAAAACTGTTATTTACACCTGTAGATTGCATATTCATGATATGTTTGATGAAATGCCTTTCATCACTAGTAGGGGTCTAGTTAAGGTCTTAAACAAGCATTTGCTTTAATACTGCTATTTCCATGTTATTTTACTGTTCTGAAGAGATGGTTAAATTTTAGGAAATGACTTGGGCTGTAGGCCTGAAAATGTGGCTCAAATCTTGGGGTCGTTGGCATAGCACTGACAAATTTATTCTCTTGTCATTGGAAGACAAACCTGTAAGAGTGAATTTGGGTTTCTGGACACTATCACGCCTATAGCATGAGAGTGCCCGAGGCTTAAGTTGTCCAAAATTTTAGTGGAACCCAAGGGAAAGTTGTCTAAAGTATTGGATTGGTTCCTAAGGTTCCTGTAGCTGACGTTGAATGTTTGTATGTTGTGTTTTCATTGGTTCCACTTTCTTAACGTGACTTAGGAGGCTGAATCATATCATAGTGGCCTCTCATCGCATGTTTACCCCGGTTGGCTGGTTGCTTGGGTAAATGTGGGAGGAGGGTGATATAGAGTGGTATCAGAGTGTGGTTGCACTCTCCTTGGGTTGTTTGTTGATCATGCTTTCATGTTGGTTGAATATGTGTTCCTTATGCATGTAGTCCATGTGCTTGTTGTATTTGTATGGTGTTGATCATGGTTTTAGTGATGTCTCCATGTGAAGATTGAAGGTGTTATCGTGGATTATGTCTTCATGTGTCTATGGTTGATTATGCATTGTTATACATGTCAGTGTTCACATGTTATCAAATGCACGTGAAGTGGTTGTTGTTGTCATGCATGAAGTCATGGTTTGTGTAGTTGATACGGTCATGCATTGATGACTAGACTCTAGCTAGAATAATGTGTATATGGTCTCGTACTCATGTGTTGTATGTCTATATGCAGTTGTTATGCATACATGGTCTTGGTTATAGTTATGCATGAATAGTAGGCCAAAAATGCATTGTGATGTCACAATATGCAATTTAGGTCATCATTGTGCTATTGGTTGTTATGATGCTAATGTGTTGGCTGAGATAGAACAAGAGATGTAGATCATTAAAGTGAAGTTATAGAATTTGACCTCGAGGCAAGAGTAGATCGTCATACAGGTATTATATTTTTGGCATGCAGGTATCTAAGTTAAGGATTGTCATATGCATTAGGTTTATATACATTACGTTTATGTACATGTTTTTGATGTTATGGTTACATACATGATGGCTCATAATTGATTAGTGTAGTCACATGCACATATGCCATGAATGATAGTAACATGTGGTTGTATGCATTGATATTTTTGTTTTATGTTAGATAACTTGATGATCATGTTATATGCTATTGATGAGTATGTTATAAGTTAACTTCTTATTGTTATATGATAGTTAGCTTGATGATTAGGTCATATGTTGTTGATGAGCATGTTATATGTTAACTGATTGTTGTTATATGTTAGTTAACTTGACAATTAGGGTTATAACATTAATATCTTGATGTTATATGTATCATGCTAAATTGGATTGGACTATGTAGATGGTTATGGTTATGATATTCAGGTATGAGCCAACATATTTGTGATGACTTTTCACACATGGTTGTTATGCATGAACGATAAATGCTTATGAGTTTATGATGTGAACATGTTAGTTAGTTAGTGTTATGGATATCATGATCTTATTTATGTTTGAGTTGACATGTTGTAAAGTTATATCTTGCTAACTAGATTGATTGTGCAGACAAGATAGCCTCCCCTGAGGTACACTAAGGTATGAGTTTGCTTATGTAGTATACTTGGTGCTTCATTCTTGATTATGTCGTCTATTTAATGTTGAGTTTTTGGTGTCTATCATGTCATCTAGTTGATTTATTTAACATGGTATGTTTGCAAGTTGGTTGAATGTTTGATGAGTTGCATAATATGAGTATGTGTTCCAATGATCTTGTTTTGAGATGATTGTACTAACACATATGTGTTGAGACAGTTGATATGTACTTGAATGTAGTTGGTAGTTTTAGCATTATGTCTAATGACTATGAGTTGACAATGAGTTATGACATGATTGTTTGTAAAAGTTGATTTCAAATTGATAGGTATGATTGTCTTGATATTTGGAACATGTAGTTGACATTTGTGAACAGTTGCAGGAAACATGCGTGGTATTACCATGATAAGGAAATAGTTGATGTATTTATGTAGTTAATAGTTGGATGATGTGATAGCGCACAATAAGACTCAATTGTAACAAAGTAAAACAGTAGAAGAAAATAATTAGGCAAGAACTCCTTTGCCTATGTTTGGAAACCCTAATTCCAAACGAATGAGTACTTTGCATGCAGGAAATCTTCTTGTCTGACATTATGGGGATATGTGTTATAGTCATGAACATGTACTTAACATGTATATTAGTCAGTCTCTAGTTGCAGGTGGATTTGTCAAGGGAATTGAAGTCCCTTGAGAGATGGTGTGGATGTGTTTAGTTGCAAGAAACGTGTTTGGCACAACAAGGTAAGTTAACTAGTATGTCTTTATGTTTATTTATGCACTAACAGTTATTTGTTTATGGAAATATGATGCAAGGGATTGCATGGCAAGGATATTGCCATGAAATTTTGAAGAAGCCTCGGGTTGAGCTTTCCTTGGGAACCATGGGGATTGTGTCATGGTGTTTATTGTTAGTCTTGTGCTTTTTGTCTTTTGCGATTGTTGTACTTCAATGGCAATTTTGATTGTGTTTAGTGCATAGCTATGCCATTTTGTTTGTGGTGTCATATTGTTGTTGGTTTTCCATGGTTTTCTTCTTGTTTTCTTCTCGGTATTTCCTTTATTGTTTTAAGTGTTTTGGGAATTAGCTAGGGAAGGATGAAATTTAATGTAGCTAGGTGAGAGTTGTGAGGTACCCAACAGGTAATGTAAGACTCAAATGAAGCTATCTGCGTGAGTAAGCGCAACAAAAGGTAAGACTATGATAGTCGATTGGATTGATTGGGTCCGTTGTGGTAAATGGACGATGACTAACAACCATGAGAAAGGTAAAGGGTAAAGTAAATGGATCTGAGGTGTCAAGTGCCTTGGCTATGTTGGGAAAGATTGTTCTAAATCTTGTGAATACTATGCACAAATAAGGAAGTTCTCTTAACCTTGACCTTATGGAATTATGACCATGATTATGTTGATGTTTATATAAGTATGTATGTATGTATGTCGTTGTCTGACAGAATGATGATTATCGTATGCTAATGATTATATATGTATGTATATATGTATCTATGTCACTGTATGACAAGGTTTTCAGGGATCATTCTTGTAGAGGAATGATTGATTATGGAGGTGAATGGCATGAAGAGATTCCTGGTTCATGAGGAATCAAGTGGGAAGAGTAGCCTGACACATCTATGAGGTCAATATCATGTGGTTATGAGTTGATATTATGTGATTATATTATGTCTATGTTAAGGATAGGCTATACCAAGGGATGCATCAGCAGAATGAAAGTCTTGTGGTTCGTGGCATGCTAGGATAAGCATGGATGGTAGAGAGACACTAGAAGCAACCTTACCTAGTAGAGACAGTGTGCTTTTGGATGTGAGGTACTATTTTTGTGAATATGTTGTACATGGTGCATATGTGATGTTGTGTGCATGCAATGTTGTTTGTATATAGTGTGTGTACATGTTGTTATGCAATGATTATGTACAAGGTGGTACAGATAATGTTGTGTGCATATGGTGCTTTGCGCATGTTGGATATGGGGTGCTATGTACATATGGTGTTGCGTGCATGATTGTAGAAGTGGTGTTGTGTACATGTGGTGTTTTGTACATGTTGTACACATGGCGTTGTGTGCAGGTGGTGCTATGTATATGTCGTGCATGTGGCGTTGTGTATAGGTGGTGTTGTGTACATGTTGTGTATGTTGTACTATGTACATGTGGTATTGTGTACACATTGTACATGTGGTGATTTGTACATGTGGCGTTGTATACACATTGTGCAGGTGGTGTCGTCTACATGTGATGTTGTGCATGTGTTGTGGAGTATAGGTGGTACTGTGTACATGTGGTACATATGGTATTGATGTACGTGTGGTATTATGTCCATGTCATACATGTTGTTTTGTGTACATGCAGTACTATGTATGTGCATTGTGTAGTCGATGTATTGTGACATGTGTATTCATTATGTTGTACTCTGTGTGGGTACATGTATTGTGTGGCGTTGTACATTGGGTATAGATGTATGAGTTGTGTTGTATATTGGGTGTACGTGTATGCATTTTGTGGTGTCACACGTTGTGTGCGGATGTATGTCTTGTTATGTACATTATGTATGTATATGTGTTGTGTTGTGTCATACACCAGGTGTAGGAGTACGTATTGCGTTGTGTTGTACACTGGGTGTAGATGAATGTATTTCATGGTGTTGTATATCATGTGTGGTTGTATGGGTGTGATTCACACTATGTGTATGCGCACATGGTTGAGGAGAAGGAACTCGGTGTTTGTCGAGTGCGGTAACCAATTTGGAGTGCATATGAAATAAGGAAAAAGGTGGAAACAAGGATTGATGAAAAGATAAGTATCAACATTTTATTTCAGTTTTATTATGCATGTGATCTATGATTCTGGTTTATGATGGTTACATGTGATTATGATTTTGATCTATGATGGTTATGTTTTGAGATAACCTGATGTGATATATTTATACATGATGATTTGATCAAATATGCTAGTTTGACTTGTTGTGATAGGAAGTAAACAGGCTTGCAAGTATACCTTATTGACGAGCCACCAATGAGGTATGATCTAAAGTTATTTCAATTTATTTTGAATCTAATGGAAATTTTGTGCTTGGAACAGGAATGCATGAACATGCTTGATTGAGTGGCCGAAATCAACTACAAGAATTGGCAGCAGCAGCAAAAGAAATTGGAACATGCAGCTGTATGTTGGTAAAGCACTTCAGGAGCGGGCCATTGTGGGACACTGGTACCCAATAGTGACCATTGATTTCCATGATCATGCTATGACTGGTATGATGATTTTAAGGTAGAGATATTCCTTGGTTTTTGTATCTTTTGATGCGAGGAAGCCTTTCAAAGGGATGGACTTCTTTGGATGGGGGTGCCAACGAAACTTGAAAGTTGTGTGATTGCACGGAAGGGGATGACTAGATTTCTCGAGGGACTGTGTAGTAGATAAGGGAAGACATGGGATGGATTTTTTTTTGTCATTAGAATTTATAGATGGAATCAAATGCACATTGAGAGTGTGCCATGGAACAATGAGTTGACAACTGTTCACTGTGAGGACAAGTGGCGAAGGATTATAGCGCTGGAAATTGGATGCAGATTTGACTTTGCAGTGGATTCTGGACTTCTTGGGAAGGAGGTGAATCCTGGTATTACTTTAAGGGTGGATATGTGAGCCTATGGATTCCCCTGTTGATTGATACGAGCATCGTATCATTTTATTTGTTGGTTGAGCAAATGTATATATGTGTATATTATTGTAAATATTGTGTCGAGCTAGTCTATAAAGCTCCATAGATAGTATGGTTATTTTCTGGTTGAAGCAAATGCGTATGTGTATATGTGGTTATTGTAAATATCGTAATGAGTTGTGTTATAAAGCTCCAGTAAATAGTATGATTGTCATGTTTCAATAGTGGTCATTGTAAATACTACAACGAGCTATGTTATAAAGCTCCATGGACAGTATGTTTTGTTTTCAGTAGTCGTGTTGGTTATAGGTTTCATTGAACACTGAGGATGGTCTTCCCCCAAGGGGGAGGGTTTTGTAACCTCCCTGGTGAAAACTCCATGTAAAAAAAATATAAGACCACATTTGGTTGGACATGTATTCCAAGTTGAATGGTGGGCAAGACATCCTAGTGTGGGTGTTCATTTGGTTGTTTATGGCTAAGGAAATTGGAAAAGAAAATGGCTAAGGCTTTGGAAAGGAAAAATGACATTTTTTGGCACATTTATTTGTGAAAATAATGGGAATTATGAGAAAAGGAAGGTGAAAGGTCACAGGTTACATGTGAGGAGGAAATTGAAGGAAAATTATGGAAAATGAAGAAAATGGGATCCTCATTGATAGAAAGGCTTCTGAGGATCAGTTGGCAAACTTTGTCAGTTCAGTTTTGAAGCTCTCTCTCTCTCTCTCTTCTCTCTCTCTTATCTCTCTCATACTCTTGGATACTTAGAGTTTCCTTGGAGCACTCTTGGATGGTGTGGCATACTTGGATTCTTGGAGTAAGAAGGCAAAGGAAGAGCAAGAAAGTGTAAGAGGGCATAGGGATCAACTACTACAATAGCTTTTCTTGCAGGTATCGAGTTACATGTATGTTTTCCTCACTAGTTTAGCATGCATGACACATGCATGTGGTTTCTTGGTTATGATATGTCATTGGCATGGAGGATGGTCAGGATTGACAATGGATTACCTAGCCTTGAGATTTCCTGGATAACCATGGTGATTGTGGGTTTACTTTCAATGCTTTTTTTGGTTGGTTCTAATGTTTCCTTTAGCTTGGGTTGAGTTATTAGTTCCTGGAAGCCTTGGTTAGAAAAACTCTCTTGAAGCCTTGTAATGGCTTGGGTTGAGTTACTAGTCTTATAAGCCCTGGTTGGACAAATGCTCTGGAAGCTCTGTAATATCTTGGGTTGAGTTACTAGTCCTAGAAGCCTTGGTTGGACAAACGCTCTGGATGCCTTTGGTGGTTTGAGTTACTAATCTCGAAGCCCTGGTTGGACAAACGCTCTGGAAACCCGAAAAATGTTGTGGGTTGAGTTACTATACTTGGAAGCCTTGTTTGGACAAATGCTCTACAGCCCGGTGGTAGTTGTGGGTTGAGTTACTAGTCCTGAGAGCTGGGTTGGAACAAATGCTTTGGAGCCCTGGAAGGATGGGATAAAGACCGGTCGGATGATGGTTTGGTGATGTCCGACTATGAGGTGGAATCACTGTTTAATGGGTTGAGGTGGATGGCCTTTAGAAGCCCAGGATGAGTTTTGATTGATGTGTTCGATGAGATCCCACATTAATGCTTGGAATATGGCAAGGGGGTGAATGGTTGAAGATAGATTTGGCTCAGCCATTCTATGGTTGGGTGGAACTTGGAAGTCCTATCTCGGGTTTGGATTTTGCATCATTAATGAAATGTTATTTCTGCTGGTATTTCTACGAGTATTATGACGGATTATATGTGGTGTATATGTCTATGATTTCATTGATATTTCTTTCCCTATTATGTTGGTTATGTATATGTTTTATGACAACAACTATGTATGGATTTCACCATGTTTTTACTTGTAATTGAATGATCAATGTATTTATGACCTAATGGATGGAATGGAAACTGATGTATTAAGGCATCAATGGTTCTTAGCGATTCTCTGCTAAGTATGAGACCCTTATGCTCAAAATTGTTATCTACACCTGTAGATTGCATATTCGTGATATGTTTGACGAAATGCCTGCCATGGCTAGTAGGGGTCCAGTCAAGGTCTTAAACAAGTATTTACTTTAATAATGTTATTTCCATGTTATTTTATTGTTCTATAGAGATGGTTAAATTATGGGCAATGACAAATGGCTAGAGTCTAGTGTAAAAATAAAAAGCACATTCTAGAAACAAAGTTGGTCGAATATTTCCCAACTAAAATCTTCTACGTGATGACTATTCGAACAATAACCCTCATAAGATGCATCTCCATCCCTTTTCTCATGGTAACATAATATTTCTTTAAAGGAGGTTCATCCTCTTCTTAGGGATCTAAAACTTCCCCCTCTTTGATCTATAAAAGGACTAGAGGGTTGAGGGATGAAGAAGGTCAGAATTCAAAGAATACAAACTTATGTTGTTAGTTTGAGATTGGAGAGCTTGTCATCTGAGGAGGAGATTGAATGCGTTTGGGATGGACCTCACAACATCAAGGTGAAGGTTTTAAGGATCCTCTTATCTTCTGATTAATACAAATAAGCACTTTCTCCCATTGATTTTGTCTTTTTCGAATGATGAATAGTTTGTAATTGTTTATTATGTTCATTAAGGCAAGTTCAACCCTTAATTTCCTTGATCATTAGGCTAAGTTGTTTGAATTATTATATCACATGTTCTTTTGATCCTTTTATGGTTTATGTTTGCAGGTCTTATCAAGCATTGAAGAGCTACATCAAGTCACAACCGGGGATCTTCATCAGACATTTCATGAAACAGGTAAGAGGTCTATCCATTAGCTAGACTGCGCATTTGTCAACTTGTGGTGTTGTCATGTCACCTACTTGTGGATCCACTTGGTTTGTTGATTGGGCTGCCACATCATCTTTATGGGTCCCAGCAGCGCCGTTGACTTCACTACCACATAGAAGCCTATGGGAGTGCCATATGGCACCCTTGGTTGACTTTGATTTTGACTTTTTCCTAGTTTGACCAAAAATTTGACTGGCCATAACTTTTGCATACGAACTCGGATTGAGGTTTTTTTTATGCCATTGGAAATATTGTGATGAACTCTTCGAGCTAAAATTAGTTTCACAACAATAAAATGAATTTTATTTTTGGGCCATGAGGGATCCTCCTTGATCATATAATTATCTCATATGAGAAATATGTATGAACATCTACCAAAGATAAAGTGTAATGCCACCTCCCACATTTACCCACTTTCATTAGCCTACCGGGATAAACATGAGCAGAGGGCTACTATGGCATGACTTAACTCCCTAAGTACAATTAAGGAAGTGGAATCCAAAATCTGAAACTTTACTAACTTCCCTTAGGCACTACAGGACTCCAAGTAGCTAAAAAACCACTCGAGGTGCCCAGACCCTGAGTTAACTTTATTTTTTAGTGATATAAAGTCCCAGATGCTCTAATGAACCTACCTCCCAACGTCTGTAGTCTAGATTACCCAGTTTTGAGTCTGCGACCCCAAAATTTGAGCCTACTTTTTAGGGCCTGACTCTCAACCACTGCGCAAAACTTAATGATACTTTCAAAAATGATAAATGACACTAATAAAAAGTATTGACACAAAACTTAGACAAGGACTTGATGTAACCAAGCCTAACCATGACAGACATTTTGTTAAACACATGGCAAACACAAAATCTATAGGTCATAAATGCATATCTGAACATAGAGATCTAAAACTTATCTGAGAATCATAAAGAAGGTGTACTTCCCTCTCACAATAGATACAATAACATCTATTAGGTCATGCAATCATTAACCATTCATTTTCCAATCAAACATGATAAGAGGCATAACTTGAATCTATTATAAAACCATGCTTATAATCAACATATAACCAGAATAATAACAATGATAGAAAAACCATTAAAGCCACATCTTAACAAGTACATTTACTCATAAAATACAAGAGGAAATTAAATCTTATTAACATATGCAAAATCCAACCAAGTCAGTGACTTCCATGTACCACCCTACCATAGATTGGGTTGAACCAAATCTTTCTTTCATCCAATCATCCTCGTGCCATATTTCAAGAATGAATGTGGGATATCATGGGATAAACCAATCCATAAACAACCAAGGGAATCTAGAGGTTAAACCACCTCCACCCTCACACTGTCATGAGCTCACCTAAACTGGTCCCGATATCATAAAACCAAACCAAGCTTGGATTCCTCAGGATTCCTTCACCGTCCCTTAAGGAATTTTCATGTCTCCACCCACCTATTGAGGGCTTCCTGAAGAAAACCATCTCCACCACCAACCCTTGGGATTTTCCTGAGACCACCTCACCCAGATCCAAAACCTTCAAGAAATCTAAAGCTCAACCAAGAATGAATCCCATCACACTATGAATATCCAGAAATGGAAAGGAAAGGCTAAAACCACTGTCAAACCCAAAAAAATGAAACTTGTGTCAATGATAGAAAATGAACCAAATACACACGTGCATGTACCATGCATGCCAAAACCAACTAGGAAATCAAACATGCAAGTATTCCCACTGAAGCCACTTGATCCAACTCCTCCTTGCTTGATGCTTTCTTTCCTTTGCTTTCTTATCCTTCCTTTGCTTGTCCTTGATTTTCTTTCCTTGCTTGCTTGCTTCCTCCTCTTAGTGCTCTTCTCCTCTCTGAAACCAAGTCCAAAACTAAACTAACAAAAGGCTAACGAGAAAAAAAAATGTGAACTGGTCCTCATAAGCCTTTTTATTATTGATGCCTCCAATTTCTTCATTTGCCCTCTATTTTCCTTCAATTTCCTCCTCACATGCAACATGTGACCTTTAACCTCCCTTTTCTCCTATTTTCCTTTATTTTCATAAATAAAATGTCGTTTTTCCTTTTAAAATCCTTTTACAATGCCTTTTCCAATTTCCCCTTAGCCATAATAAACAACACGTGATGCCCACTAGGATGCTTTGCCCAACATTCAGCTTGGAATACATGTCCCGTGACTCTGGTCTTTTTTTTCCTTTATTAATTTTATTACATGAACTTTTAACCCGGGGCTATTACAGACCCCTCCCCCTTAGGGGAACACCGTCCTCAGTGTTCTATGACACCTATGATGAGTAAGACCACTGAAAAGCAAAACATACTTCCCATGGAGCTTTATAACTTAGTTTGATGCAATATTTACAATGAATAACCTTCTCAAAAGCAAAACCATCATGACAAACATGACAACATGACAACAATACCACTTATTGGATATTTATAACACAACTCATTGTGGTATTTACAATAAAAACCATACATAAATATGTACATATACCAAAACCCCTTTGTCTCAACTGGCAAACAATGAAGGATACATAGCCCGCATTTGATTATCCATCTCCCATGTAGCTTCATCAGGCCCAAAGTGATTCCATTGCACTTTAACTTGCTCGATTACTCTGTTTTGGAGCATGACTTGTTTTCACTACAATAGGCACTGAGGTTTTGGCTAGAATTCTCCTTCTGGATCCACCTGAAATACAAACCAATAAATAACATGATCAACAACTTTCACATATCTGTTAAGAAATGAAACATGGAAAAGATCATGGACTTTTATTTTCAAAGGCATTGCAAGTCTATAGGCCACTGGTCTAATCCTCTCAAGGATCTCGAAAGGCCCGTAATATCAAGGTGCCAACTTGGCACATGATCCAATCCTCAAGGAACTCTTCTAGGGCATGATGCACAAGTACACATGCTCCCCAACCCAAAACTCATTAAATTCCTTGTGTTGATATGCATAACTCTTCTATCTATCTTGTGTTGCCTTTAGATTCTTCCTTATAACCTGCATTTCCTATTCCATCTCTTCCAACTCGTTTTGTCCTGTAAGTACCATTTTCACTGGATCACTCCAGCTGATGGAGTATTACAACTTTGCCCATAAAGTGCCTCAAATGGACTCATCCTCAGTGACTCCTGATAGCCATTGTTGTAAGAAAACTCAACCAGTGGAAGATACTCCTCCCACCTCCTCTTCTTATGAATGACATACATCCTCAACATATCCTTTAGTATCATGTTGACCCTCTCTATTTGCCCATCTGTCTATGGATGATAAGTTGTATTGAAGGCTAACGATGTACCCAAACCTGCAAATAGCTCCTTCTAAAACCTAGAAGTGAACTTGGCATCTCTATCTATCATAGTCTTCTTTAGAACACAATGAAACCTCACTTTCTCCCAAATGAAGACCTTTTCTACCTTGCTAGTTGAATAAGTAGTCTTCACTGGAATGAAGTGAGATACCTTTCTCAACCTATCAACCACAACCATTATGGAATCGTTTTGCTTCAATGTCCTTGAAAAACCTCTAACGAAATCCATGGAAATGACTTCCCATTTCCACTCTAGAATCAGAATAGGTTGTAACAAACCAGTTGGGTTCTTACTTTCAACTTTCACCTGCTAACAATCTAAACGTCTAGCAACAAACTCCTCCACTTCCTTCTTCAAAATCGGCCAATAGAACTCCTTCACAACTATCAACATCTTCTAATATCATGGGTGAACTGAATATGGTAATGAGCCTTGGTATTGCACCAAGGATGTTACAACTCCCAAGTCTTCTCAACTTAAATTATCAACCTGGGGTTCATACAAACTTAGAGGTGACAATGCTATATACATAGAAATTTAGGTTCTACTCATGTCACCCTTAGACATTAGATTAGATAAGGGTATTCAAATACCACTCCTTCAACTAACTACAAAAAGAATTTCTTATTAAACCATATCATAATTGCAAAGAGATGAACATGATTCTAACTACAGAAATGAAAATGCCATTCATTAAATGTAAATGCTAATTGAAATTGCATGAAAGGAAGAGGTTAGTCTAGTTGCAAAAGTAAACCATGCTACTCTATTTTCACACTTAATCAAATCAATAGCTTACTTGCATGAATCATTTATCTATTTGCAACTTTCTTAAAAATGAGGAATTCAATCTTCAACACAACTATATAAAAAAATTTCTAAGTCTAATTCTACTTGTTGTCTTATGTTTACAGTGAGGAAAGGATGGGGTTGGAGTGGTCTTAGAGTCTTCCTTAATCATGAAATAAAATCTTGGGGGCCATTATTCAACTTCAAAGTGCAAGGGTCAAAGTTTGGAGCAAATTTGGTTGAAGTAAGAAATGCTACAAGACTGCCACAGGAGGGGGTTCGAGAGATTGCTTAGGACAAGAGTGGTATATTGAAGGTGAATAAAATCGGATGAAGGTGAATGGAGGGTGTGGAAGTACCTTAGCCCAACTTAGTACCCTTTAGATGCTTATCTTGCACCAAAGTTTATGCCCACGGTGTCCTTCATTTGTCATGTAAGAGTGATCTTAGTGGCAGAATCTCGAAGCAATGTGAAGTGTCTAAGAGAGGGATGGAGTGGTCTAGGTGGATGTGGAAGAGTTTTCCCACCCCTTCAAGTCAACAACAATCTCTGAAAACTAGTCAAGCACATGCATCAAATGATCAATATTACAACAAAATAAATTAACATGGAAAGGATGAGTTTAATTTTATTAAAATATACTCTACCCTAACACAAATCTAATTTCCAAATCAATGATACTAACTTCTAAGTTGTATAAACCAAGCATGCAGAATGATTACAATCCAACACTTAACCATTTCCAAGAAATCATATACTCATGTTTTTGGGTTGTTGTTGTAGATCTCCCAACCACTCTTCCCGCAAGAGAGGTGATAGGAAAACCTGCAACTACAAGTTTTGTGATGTAATTCCTACTTAAACAAGAAAATAATTGCAATGAGTTGAACCAGAACAAGGAAATAATATAAGAGAGTGACTAAAGCCTCTGGGTTGGGCCCAAACCCAAGGGTTTCATCCCTTCAAAACTAACTCAAATTTAGGCCAACAATGAACTTCTCATTCACAAAAAATAAGAGTCAGATAGATCATATGAAAGGTAAAAATGACAGTATCAAGCATGAGGTTCTTAGTATCTACTCCTATCTTCAGCAAAAATTTGAATCCTAATGAGCCTTTAGGCTTTTTATTTATACAAAAAGTAGTTGCGGGTATCTCCCTTGAAAAGAGGAGTGATTCCCTCCAAAATATCGAGATTGGTGGATATGGCTCCCTTAGATATTCACTTGCACTTGAGTTCCTCGGTTGCTAGTGAATTTGAGTTTTTGGTGAGGAATCTTTGATCTCAAGATGAGTTGGGGAGTTAATGCACTGGACAAGCCCCCCTATATTCTCTCTAGATGTCTCCAATCAGCCCCTTCATAGTAAATATCTCAAACAATGCTTCTTTTGCCTGCATATTAATCATATTAGGCCATGAAATATGACAATAACCATTTAGTATTCCTACTAAGAATCTTATGGTAAAAAAATACAAATTAATGTGAGAAAAGGACAGTTTTCAGGGTTTGAGGATAGCACAATGGGCCTCAAAATATACCTATTGATGGGACCCATCATCACCCCCCTACTAAAGGTGTTTCTCACCCTTTAAGCAATTCAATCACTGATGTGAATTTCATTCATGGCCCTAGTGTTTTTTATGACATACCAAGTAATCTTAGATGTAGTGCCTTCCTTTGGATAGAAACCTACATTTTCTTTTATGTTTGTCCATTCCTTTTATTCTTCTGCATGATTTTTTCTCTCCTGTAGTCCCAACATTAAGGGAGGACTGAGTTTGAGTCCTATCCACTTGATCTTCAACCTTTGCATGATTATTTTTTATAGTGGGGTTCTCTCCAAGGCATTCCTTAGTCTTTCTGGAGAGTGATATTCTCTGATTTTCAAACTGTGAGGTAGGGCATGCCATCTTCTTTGGAAAGCCTGCAAAATTTCTATCCCAAACATCCTAAAGGTGTCCTCAAAATGGAGGATAGTTTGTTCTTGGGTTTCCATATATCGAGGTGCCAATTCAAGATTAGTGGAGATGAGGTTGTGGTTACTGATGATAGCCTTGGGGCTCACTAATTCTTCTTTGATGTATAAGGGCTCCCTCTCTTCTTTTTTCATCACCCTCTTTACTTCTTCAACTCTTGTTTCTTCATGGTTCAACCAAGAGGCTAATGTCATTAGTTGCATGTCCCCCAATATTGATTTGGGGCCCCAAAATTTCATGTCTGTGAGGATCATATTATGTATATAAAACTTAGCCAGTTTGGCTCTATCCTCAATACTTTCCTTTTTGTAAAAGTCAATGAACTTCTTATAGCCTTGGAAAGGTAAAGAGCCATATTTCCCTAACGTCCTTATCTATAATTGCAACCACTACTCCTTGAGGAAGATGGAATAGGACTTGGATGGTTTCCTACATTGTATGGCTTCCATGGATAAACTTTCCATAGTGGCAAGTTGTACCTCTTTTTCTTGTAGCTGCTCTCTTAGCCTTTTGTTTTCTTTCTGTAGCTGCTCATCACTAACTTCGTTAGCCTTAAGTTATTCAATTCTTGGCTCATTTCATTCCCTTTTTCCTCCATGAGGCCAACATATTCCACCTTTTTACATTTTTCAATTCGCATCCACCTATGAGTCCTGCCTCTTTCCTTTTCCAATTCAAAGAAGAGTGGCATAGAAAATTTCTCAGGTATAATCCTACCCCCTTCAACAAATTTGTAATAAGATTAAATATTAGGTTGTAGATCAGGCTCTTGGAGTTCTTCGAGACCTTCTTATTTTCCTTTTGATGTGGTTGCCTCTTCCTGTAGAATCTCATGTTGCTCCTATAGCAGCCCTTACTACTCCTCTAGTGGTCCTTGTTTCTCTTATAGCACCTATGTTTTCTCCTGTAGTTCCTCTGTTTTTTCTTGTAATAGGGTAGCTTGTGATTTAGCCTCTTAGATGTGACTGCTTTAGTGGTGGGCCTCCCTATGGGTGGCACAGGTTGTCTACTCTTGGCTTTGGGAGAGGTAACTTCTTCAATATTCCCTTCACTAGGTCCCACTTCTTCCCTTTTGCTTGTTGATTCATCAATGGTGATATGGAATTTTGATGGAGGCTAAGGCTTCCCTTGCCTCATCTCGGTGCTCTTCCTTGTTTTAAAGTACAAGGGGCCTTGCCTTGGCTACCTCCTTTTGGGCTTAACTGGTGTGCCAAGTGTGGCCAATGTGGTAGCCACCTCTTGCTCTGTGTTTCCTGGTGATAAGCTTATTTGTTTCCCCTATCTTTCTATCCCTTGAGGTTTGGAGGGATCCTCATGGTTTTGTTCCTATACTATTTGTTTCTCTCCTCTCTTTCCTTTGTTTTTTCTTTCTCCTTCTCTTCTTCCTTCTCTTCCCTACCCCCAGTACTAGAGGTTCATGTTTCTTCTTTCTATGTGGAGGTGAGGGCTTGTGTTTCAATGAAAACCTCTGTGTCCATGTCTACAAAGTCAGTGCAAAATAAATGGTTCCTTAGGTGTCTCAAGGCATCCATGAAAATTAGATTGATGATGCCATTATGGGAAATGTGTCGATTCTTCCCTTCCCTCTTTTTATGGCTCATTTCAATGATGGATTGTAAGAGGAAAAGCGAGACACTGAGTCTATTTGGAATCAGTAACTATGTCTGGAACCTTAGCTCATAGAGTAGCCTACATTAACAGACATACAAAGTTCTCAACCTCCCCTCATGGATGTGATAGGCCACTTCATCCCAAGGGCAAGGAGGCTCTCTCTTTGTACTCCATTATTGTCTTACACAGACTTCTCTCTATGGAGGAAAAAGTTTTTGTTGGTTGTAATACCTATTGACTTATCCTCCTTGATCCATTGAACTCTTAAGGATATGTTCATTACTATGCTTATAAGTTCTGCACTCAAATGGATTGCAAGTTCTATAACAAAAGTAATGGAATTATTTTTTCCTCGAGAATTGAGGGCCATGGAAAATTCTTGAGTTGTCTCATCATCATATGCCTTTAATTTCTCAAATAATCCCATCCACTGATGTCTCAGAAAAATTTCCATAGTAGGGGGATGTTAATGGATTCGTTTAGTGTATGTGGTTTCTCTTCTATTGAAACCTCCTCCCATTGCTCCTACTACTCCTTCTCTAGGTTATCTTAGGTGTATTTTCAATATTTTCCTCAGAGCAGTCTCGGGTGCAGAGATAGTGGCTAGTTTTCTTTTTGACAGAGGAGGAGAAGGATGATAATTTTTACTATGAAAAAAAAAACTTTTCTCTGTCCCTATCTTTCCTTCTTATATGATAAATTTTCAAAGGAAATTACTGCACAATGGTTGCTATAGGGTACCCGTTTTAAGAAAAAATCTTCATGAAGGTGTAAAAATCTTCATGAAGGTGTATGGAAATTAGAGAGGGAGGAGGCCACTTACCCTTTCCAAGATGACTCTCTCATGTGCATGAGGGTTTGAGGAAAAATTTTGGTGGCTTTTTCTCCCTTTCTCCCCTTAATTCATTCATGTAGTTTCTTTTCTGTGCTCCTGTAGCAATTCAGATCCTCCTATAGCACCTACAAACTTAGCCTGTAGTAGTTTGGTGGCACCCAAAGCATACTCTAGTAGCATCTAGCTCGTCCTTGAGTACCTTGGTGGGTCTCTTTAACTATTTTCTAGAAATAAGTAATTATACAAGTGGAATCAAGCCTTGTACTTTTATTCCCTTTTGTGGTAATGGCTCAGAGCGCTTTGGTGACTTGGCTCTTGCATGAATTTCCTTTTTTAACTATTTCCCCCACTCTTCATAATCATAACCCCACTTAATTTGACTTTCCCACGTTGCATAGGTGGCTGAGTGAACTGTAGTTTACTTATCGAATGTGTCTAAGTTTACTAGCCACCTCCATCCCATAAAAACTCCATTCTCTGTCATTAAACACATTTTTTTACCATTATGTGCATAGGGAAGAGGTGAGGGGTGTCATACCTGAGCCTACCTGTGATGTCGAAGTGTTGTAGATGCATGTAGGTTTTTGTTGAGTTGATGATTGATTAACTGACCCCTAGAGTTTCTATCTTTCCTTATTTACTCATGCATAGGTCTTCACAACATGTTGATGTAGTCAAATGATGAAATCTTTCTTCCATGTAGGCCTCCTTCCAGTGTTTGATTTGCTATTGTTGGAGTGGATAGATGACCTTACATCTACTCTTCAAGGATGGTGTGACCTTTATAAGCTTCAAGAATTGCCTCACAATGCCTCAGGGTGGCTAGATATTCTACTCTGGAGCTGTAAAAGAAAATGGTTCAAGATCTTATTGGAACTATGCAATATGTTGCAGGATTGATCTTAATGTGGTAGACACTTAGTTCTCACACAAGACCTCAAATTGCATTCAGGGATTAGGAAAAATCATAGTATGTCTAGGGACATGATTATAATCATCACAGGGTGGTGAATGTGGTGAAAAAGGTGAAGGTAGATTCCTTTTGCTCTGTTTTTTTTCTCCTTTTTTGTTTGTTTATGTATGGAAAACGTGGAATTTTAAGGAGGAATTTGGCTAAATGGGGTGAATGAGTGATGACATAATTTTGGTGGGCCTCTCCCAATATTTCCCAAGGAAAACATGACCTTTTGGCCCATTTTTCCAAGTGTATATCCCTCCTGTATCATTTCAGGTTGCTCCTATAGAAATTCAGGTTGCTCGTGTAGCAATGCAAGGAGGAGGAAAAATATGGTTCAGTTTCTTGCTAGATGATGGAGAGAGGTGGGGAGATGGATGAATGAGGATGTGAATTTCATGGAAGGCTGGAAAAAATGGAGAAATGGGTTGTGCACTTTGTCCTGTAACCATTATCCCTTTGACTGTTTGGAGTCTTGGAAAAAGAAATGTTAGCAGAATTGATTTTAGGACTCATCCTTGTGTCTTATTTTATTTTTTCTTCTTTTCCCTTTTTTGTTTTGTTTTTGAGACATGCAAACTGCCTCTAGAGAGGCTTTCAACTTGCATTCCTACCTCAGGCACCTCAGAGGAGGTTTTCACTAGGGGATATTTTTAGTTTATATTTTCTTTTGTTTTTCTTGCTCTTGGATTGCCTCATGGAGGTTTTCAACCCAAGATTTGGCCTCAGATGCCTCATGGAGTTTTTCATCTAGGCCCTTATTTTTCTTTTATCCTTTTTTAAAAGCTTGGTGGACTTAGGGTTGTGAGCCTCCCAATCACATTCAAGTCATTTCTAATTGAACTAAAAAACTCTTCTTTGGACAGAGGTATTTTGTGCAACTTCAACCTGTAACCATTAACAAGCAAGGGAATGCCTTCCTCATCAATTGTTCTAATTTGGACAAACCCATTCTCATAACATATTACCACTAGATAAGGACCCAACCATATTTTCATTAACTTTCCCTTGAAATCCTTGAATCTGGAATCATACAACAGGGTCCAATCACCTTCTTGAAAAGTTCTCTCCCTAATGTGTTTGTCATGCCAAATCTTCCTTTGTAGTTGGATTACCTCAGTGTGTAGGAGAGCTTACAAACTGAATTCATATAAACCACTGAGTTGGAGTAGCCTCTCTTATTGTGTTGCAGTGAGGTCCAAGTCTAACTATGCTTCCATCCTTAAGGTATTGTATTCAAATTCAATGGACAGTAGATGTACCACCCTCCTCCCACATCTACCCAAGCAACCGACCAGCTGGGGTAAATGTGTGAAGAGAGGCCACTATGATATGATTCGACCTCCTAAGTCATGTTAAGGAAGTGGAACCGATGGAAACACACCATACAAACTTTCAACATCAGCATTAGGACCCTCAGGAACCAATCCAACACTTCAGACAACTTTTGCTTGGGTCCCACTAAGCTTTTGGACAACCTAACCATGCATGCATAACAACTGCATATAGACATATAACACATGAGTACAAAACCATATACACATCATTCTAGCTAGAGTCTAGTCATTAATGCATGACCATATCAACTACACAAACCATGACCTCATCTACGAAAATAGCAACCACATCACATGAACTTGAAAACACGGGAACATTGATGTGTATACCGAATGCATATACCACCATACACTAATGACGACGAGACCATCAATCTTCACATGGCGACATCACTGCAACCATGATCAAAACCATGCAAATGCAACAAGCACGTGGACTACATGCATAAGCTACACATATGCAACCAACATGAAAGTGTGATCAACACACCGCCCAAGGAGAGTGCAACCACACTCTGATACCACTCTCTAACACCCTCCTCCCACATCTACCCAAGCAACCAACCAGCCAGAGTAAATATGCGACGAGAAGCCACTATGATATGATTCGACCTCCTAAGTCATGTTAAGGAAGTGGAACCAATGGAAACACACCATACAGACTTTCAACATCAACATCAGGACCCTCAAGAACCAATCCAACACTTCAAACAACTTGCCCTTGGGTCCCATTGATATTTTGGACAACTTAACCCCAATTCACTCTCATTCTATAGGCATGACAACATCCAAGGACCTCTAATCGCTCTCACGGACTTTATTTCTAGCATCCAAAGACTATTTTTGTCAGTGTTATGCCAGTGTCCCCGGGATTTGAGCCACTTTTTCAAGCCTAGAGCCCAGGCCACTGCCCAAAATTGAACCATCTCTTTATAATAGTAAAATAACATGGAAATGACAGTATTAAAGAAAATACTTGATTAAGACCTTGACTGGACCCATACTAGTCATGACAGGCATTTCATCAAACATATCATGAATATGTAATCTACAGGTGTAATCAACAGAATTAAGCATAGGGGTCTCATACTTATCTGAGATTCGCAAGGAACCATTGTTAAATCATGTCATTTGTTGCATTATCATATATTAGGTCATAGATACATTATCCATTCATTTACAAGTAAAAACATGGTGAAATCCATACATAGCTATTGCTATAAAACTCATACATAACCAGCATAATAGCAACAAAAATACTCATGAAAGTATAGCCATATAGACCACATATAATTCATCAAAATGCTCATAGCCATATAGACTACATATAAGTCCCTATGAAGACATCAATCCTTTGATTCTTTGCAATATAATTTACCCTTCTATTCAATTTTTGAAAGTCTTCAATGTGCTCTTCCATTGAACCCTTTTGTTTGAGATTTATCAATTGGCTAAAGAAGGAGTTTCTCTTTGTATCCTCATAATGTGCTTTCATTTCCTCCGTGAAAATTGACCACGTGACAAGTGGTTTACGAGAACAAATCCATTTATACCATAAAAATTGATTTGGTTCTAAATATGAATATGCAATACATACCTTTTGTAACAGTGGTACACCATGTAGGTCAAAATATTGCTCTATTTGAAGTATCCAATTTTCCAGATCCTTGCCATCAAACTTCCTCATCTCGTTTTTCCTTGATTTTAGGAGCTCGATCTTGAAACGACTGTAACTCTGTAATTTTAGATCTTCCAATTCTGAAATCGCGTCTTGCAGTAGCCCTTTGCGTCCTCTTTCCAATGCCACCAGTCTGATCCAAATTGGATTCTCCAAGGAAAAGTTATGCCAAATCTCCCATGGTGACCTAATTATAGACTAGTTCAGTAGAGCGAACTTGTACGACATGACACGTGTCACTGTTTCAACCTTTGGATCTGAAAAATGTACACAAGAAACTACAGTCTGTCATCTTTTTGTAACTTCTTATGAAATTGCAATTTGATGCTCAGAGAGACAGTTATGACGATTTTCTCAAGGTGGCCTATTTGGAATGTAATTCAGGGGTTTGCAAAAACCATAACTTCCTCAAACTATATCTCCGAAAATATAGCGAGACAGGATCTGAAATTTAGAGAGAAGGTTCAGACCGATTTCTTCTCAAATGGGTTTTTCTCTTAACTTCTGAAACTTCATAGCGAAATAGTTATAGTGAAAATTTCACGATGACCTGTTTTAGCTTAAATTCTGAAGCTTGCAAAAACCCTAACTTCCTCAAATCACATCTCCAAAAATATAGGGATACAAGCTCTGAAATTTGGACCCGAGGTTCAGCATGATTTCTTCTCAAATGGGTTTTTTTTAGCATCTGAAATGGCACAGAAAAAAAAATTATACCGAAAATGCCACGATGACCTATTTGGAGCAGCGAAACCCTAGAATCCATAGCTCTGATTCCAAATGTTATGAAACTAGCTCACAAAAAGATAGAAAAGATAGATCAATGCCTTAGAATTCAGCCTCTTCGAGGGGGAAACCTCCTTTACGTTACACAAATGAACAATTCTATACAAGGATAAATAACCTTTCATTAATGATGAAAAATCCAAACCTGGGATGGTACTTCCATGTTCCACTCGACTGTAGAATGGCTGAGCCAAATCTCTCTTCATCCATTCACCCCAATGCCATATTCCAAGCATGAATGTGGGATCTCATAGAACACACCAATCAAAACTCGTCCAGGGCTTCCAAAGGCCATCCACCTCAACCCATCAAATAATGATTCCACCTCATGGCCAGACATCACAAAACCATCATCAAATTGGTCTCCATCCAAACCTTCCAGGGCTTCCAGAGCATTTTTCCAACTAAGGCTTCCAAGACTAGTAACTCAATCCACAGCTTATACAGGCTTCCAGAAAATTTTCCAACTAGGGCTTCCAAGAATAATAACTCAACCCGCCAAGGGCTTCCAAAGCATTTGTCCAACCAAGGCTTCCAATACTAGTAACTCAACCCAAGTTGTTACAGGGCTTCTAAAGCATTTATCCAACCAGGGCTTCCAAGACTAGTAACTCAACCCAAGTTAAGGAAACATGAGAACCAACCAAAACAAAACAATGGAAATAAACCCACAATCACCATGGATATCCAGGAAATGGCAAGGCTAGGCAAATCCACTGCCAATCCCAACCATCCTCCATGCCAATGACAGATCATAACCAAGAAACCACATGCATGTACCATGCATGTCGAAACTAATGAGGAAAACATACATGCAACTCGGTACCTGCAAGACAAACTTGTTGTAGTTGCTTATCCTGATGTCCTCTTGCACTTTCCTACTCTTCCTTTTCCTTCTTTCTCCAAAACTCCAAGTATGCCACACTCTCCAAGAGTGCTCCAAGAAAACTCTAAGTGTCTAAGAGTATGAGAGAAAGAGAAAAGAAGAGATCTCCACGAAAACCTGTCAAAATATTACACTGACCAAGCTTAAGCCAAGAGCTTGCCAACTGACCCTCATAAGCCTTTTTATTAATGACGCATCTATTTTCTTCATTTTCCATTATTTTCTTTCATTTTCCTCCTCACATGCAACATGTGACCTTTCACCTTCCTTTTCTCCTAATTTCCTTTATTTTTATAAATAAATGTGCCAAAATGTCATTTGCCTTTCCAAAGCCTTATCCACTGCCTTTTCCAATTTCCTCAGCCATAATAAATCGAATGAACACTTGCTAGGACATTTCTCCCACCATTCAGCCTGGAATATGTGTCCCATCATCTGTGTTCTTATATATTTTTACATGATTTTTTAACTAGGGTTGTTACAAAACCCTCCCCCTTTGTGGAACATCGTCCTCGGTGTTCAATGACACCGATAACCAACAAGACTGATGAAAACAAAACATACTTCACATGGATCTTTATAACACATCTCATTGGAGTATTTACAATGACCACCTGCTAAAACATGACAAACATATCGTTTATTGGAGCTTTATAACACAACTCATTATGATATTTGCAATAATAACAAAATATACGCATGCACATTTGCTTCACCTAACAAATAATCATACTGTCTATGGAGCTTTATAAACCATCTCGATACAATATTTACAATAATATACACATATATACATTTTCACAACCAACAAATAAAAGGATATGATGCCTGCGTCCACAACAAGGTAATCCAGAGGCTCACACCTCCACCCTCAAAGTAATACCAGGATTCACCTCCTTCCTGGGAAGTATAGAATCCACTATAAAGTAAAGTCTTCATCCAATGTCCAGCACTACAATCCAGTGCCACTTGTCGTCTCAGTGCATAGTTACCAACTCATTGTTCCAAGGCACACTCCCAATGTGCATCTGATTCCATCTATCAATGCTAATGACCAAAACAAATCCATCCCCAGTCTTTCCTTCTCTGCTACACAGTCCCTTAGGCAATCCAATCAACCCCTTCCGTGCAATCACTTACCTTCCAAGTTCCACTGGCACCGCCATCTCGGGCAGTCCATCCCTTGGCAAGGCGTCCTCACCTCGGAAGATACAAAAACCAAGGCATATCTCTGCCTTAAAACCATCATACTGGTGATAGCATGCTCATGGAAATCAATGGGCACTATTGGGTACTAGTGTCCCACAATGGCCCTGCTCCTGAAGTGCTCTACCAACATATTGTTGTTGGTAATTCTTGCAGTTTATTTCGGCCACTCAACCAAGCATGTTCATGCATTCCTGTTCCAAGCACATAATTTCCATTAGATTCAAAATAAATTGAAATAACTTCAAATCATACCTCATTGGTGGATTGTCAATAAGGTACACTTGTAATCATGTTTACTTCCTGTCACAATAAGTCAAACTAGCATCTTTTATCAAATCAGCATGTATAAACATATCACATCAAGTTAGCTCAAAACACAACCATCATACATCAACATCATAAATCACATGTAACCATCATAAACTAGAATTGTAGATCACATGTAATCATCATAGACCAGAATCATAAATCACATGCATAGTAAAACTGAATAAAATACTGATACTTATCCCTTAATCAATCCTTGGCTTCCACCTTTGTCCTTATTTCGTACACACACTGGATCGGTTTCCACACTCGACAAACACCCAGTGCCTTCTCCTCAACCATGTGAACATACACAGTGTGCACCACACACATACAACCACACACGACATACAAAACCATGAAATACATGCATCTACACCTGACACACAACACATACACCTACACCTAGTGTACAACACAACAAAATACATGCGCCTACACCCAATGTACACCACTACACAATACATACACCTACACCCAGAAGACAACACAAAACATACGTACACCTACACCTAATGTAGAACATAATACATCCATCTATACCCGATGTACAATGCCGCAAAATACATGTACCTACACCTAGCGTCCAACACATCACAATACGTGTAGTACACAGAGTACAACACAACAAGTACACAGTCATGATACCAGAACTATACAATGCTCATACATGGTACCGCATGCCCGCAACACATCATGTATGACATGCACATAATACCACATGTACACCAGTACCATATGTACAACATGTACACAGTACCACCTGTACGCCGCACCAGCTACACAACATGTACACAATGCCACATGTACACTGCACCACCTGTACAATGTGTTCACAATACCACATGTACATAATACCACATGCATGACATGTACACGACACTAAATGTACACAACACCACATGCACGACATGTACACAACACTACCTGCACATATCGCCACTTGTACAACATGTACACAACACTACATGCACATAACACCACTTTTACAATCATGCACACAACATCATATGTACCTAGCACCACCTGTAAAACATGCATGTAACACCACAGGTACATAGTAATGCATATCCAACATGTACACAACACCGTTTGTACACAACACTACATATACAACCTGTACATAGCACCATCCATACCCAACATTGCTTATACAATATTCACACAACACTATTTATACCATTTTGTATATAACATTGCATAACAACATGTACACACAATATATATACATAATACCGCATGCACACAACATCACATATGGAACATGTACATTCATATTCAACATATGCATAATAGTAGTACCACACATCCAAAACCACACTGTCTCTACCAAGCAACTTTCCTTCCAGTGCCTTATCCATGCTTGTCTTAGCATGTCGTAGACCACATTACTTTCATTTCACTGATGTATCTCTCGAGTTGCGTGTCCATAGAATAGACATAATATAATCACATAATATCAACTCATAACCACATGATAATGACCTCATAAATCTTTCAGGCTACTCCTCCCAATTGATTCCTCGTAAGACCCAAAACCTCTTCATGTAATTCACCTGCGTAAGCAATCATTCCTCCACAAGAATGATTCCTAACGACCATGTCAAACAGTGACATACATACATACATACATATATATACATATAAATATTAGCATTGAACAATCATGATCCATGATGACGCTGCCAGACATGACATACGTACATACATATATGTATACATATATAAACATCAACACAATCATGATCACAACATACTTACCAGATATCATAAGGTCAAGGTTAAGAGAATGCCCTTTATCTGTGCATACCATGCACAACTTTGAGAGCAATCATTCCCAACACAGTCAAGGCATATGATGCCTCATATCTAGTTACTTCACCTTTCATGTTATCTTTCTCATGACTATCTTGCCACTGTCCATTTACACCAATGGACCAAACCAGTCCAACTGACTGTCATAGTCTTACCTTCCGCTGCGCTTACTTATGCACAGAGCTTCATCTGAATCTCACATTACCTTTCAAGTACCACACAGATCTCTCTGAGCTCCACTAACTGTCCTCTTTCCCAACCAATTCCCAAGACTCAAAACATAAAAGGAAAGACAAGAAACAAACAAGAAGAAAACCATGAAAACCAGTAGCAATACGACACTGCAAACAAAGTGGCATGATCATGCACTAGACATAACAAAACTTCAAATCAAGCAAAAGAAAATCACAAAAGACCAAAAGCACAAGACTCTCAACAGACACCATGACTCAATCCCCATGGTTCTCATTGCTTCCAAAGGAAAGTTCAACCTGTGCCTTCTTCAAGATCTCATGGCAGTCTCTTTTCCATTCAATTCCCTGCATCATATTGCCATGAATGCATAACTATCATTGCATAAATAAACATAACAACGTACTTGCTATCTTACCTTGTTTTGCCAAGCACATTACCTTGTAACTAAACATGTCCATGCCATCTATTAAGGGGCTCCAATTCCCTTGACGAATTCATCCTTAACTAGAGACTAGCTAATATACCCATCAAATACATGTTCATGAATATAACATGTATCCACAGAATGTCAGACAAATTAGGGTTAACAAGACTTCTTGTGTGCAAAGCACTCATTCGTTGGAATTAGGGTTTCCAATCATAGCCCAAGGAATTCTAGCCCAATTCTTTCTTTTTACCTGTTTTCTTTGTTGCAATAGAGTCTTACTATGTATTGTCACATCACCCAATTATTAGTTATGTAAACACATCAACTATTACCTTGTCAAGCTAATGCCAAGCATGTTACCCTACAATTGTTTACACATATCAACCACATGTTCCGAATATCAAGACAATCATATCTATCAATTTGAAATCAACCTTTACCAAGACTAACAATCATGTCATAATCCATAGTCAACTCATAGTCGTTATACCTAATGCTACGACTATCACCTACTACACTCAAGTACATATCAACTGTCTCAACACATATGCATTAGTACAATCATTAGGGGAATTTTGAGGTCTAAAATGGGCCTCGTAAGGAAATTGTAAAATAATAGTGGAAATAATAAAATAATATTAGATTAAATCATCAAATTTTAGAGGGAAATATATATATATATATATATATATATATATATCTTCAAATCGTATTTTCAACTTATCTCCATATGGGTTTACTCAAATTTTGAGCACAAAAACTTGTTAGATGCAAAATTTGATTCCACATCCAAGGAGTACCCGTGATGCATAATTTCAATGGAACCTGCTACACGAGAAATGAGAAATACATGAAAAATGTGATTGCAATCACGTTTTTTAATGTATTTCTCATTTCTCATGTAGCGGGATCCATCAAAAGTATGCAACATGGGTACTCCGTGGATGAGGAATTCAATTTTGCATCCAACGAGTACTCCCACTCAAAATTTGAGTAAAAACTTAGGGAGATAAATTGAAAATACGAGTTTAAAAAGTAGTTTTATTATTTTATTATTTTTAATCTTTTTACTTTTTTAATCCAAAAATGGTGAATCATCCCCTATGGTTGACACCATCATCTTGAATCCTATTGGTTCTTATAAACCTTATTTTGGTTGTAGATTTTTCTTAGGAGGCCCATTTTAGACCTCAAAATTCCCCTAATGCATCTTAAAACAAGATCATTTCTTCATGCAATCCTATAGACTAATACTCATATCATGCAATAAATCAAGCATTCAACAAACTATAAATGTACCATGTCAGATAAATCAACTAGACGACATAATAGACATCAAACACTCAAACACCAAATAGATGACATAACCAACAATGAAGCACCCAATCTACTACATAAGCAAAATCATACCTTAGTGTATCTCAAGGGAGGCTATCTTGTCTACAAAATCAATCTAGTTAGCATGATATAACTTTACAACACATCAACTCAAACACAAATAAGATCATGATATCCATAACAATAACTAACTAACATGTTCACATCATAAGCTCATAAACATTTGTCATTCATGCATAACAATCACATATGCAAAGTCAATCTAGATTAGTATGACATAATATCACAACATATTAACTCATACTTGAATGTCGTAACCATAACCATCTGCATAGGCCAATCCAGGTTAACAAAATACATATAACATCAAGATCTTAAATGTAATAACCCTAATCATAAAGTTACTAGCATATAAAAACAAGTTATCTATTATGCTCATCAACAACATATAACCTAATGATCAACTTATCTAACATAAAACAATAATAGCAATACATACAACCACAGGTTACTATCATTCTTGACTATCTGACACATGTGCTTATGACTATACTAATCAACTATCATCTATCATGTATGTAACCATAGCATCAAAATACATCTACATATACCTAGCGTATATAACCCTAATGCATATAACAATCCTTAACTTACATACCTGAACGCCCAACATACACAATTGTATGTCAACATGCTCTTGCCTCAAGGTCCAATGCTGCAACTTCACTTTGATGATCTGCATCTCCTGCTCTATCTCAGCCAACACATTAGCATCCTAACATACCAATAGCATCATGATAACCTAAATTGCATACCATGACTTCACAAGGCATGTTTGACCTACATTTCATGCATAACTATAACCAAGACCATGCATGCATAACAAATGCATATAGACATATAACACATGAGTACAAAACCATATACACATCATTCTAGCTAGAGTCTAGTCATCAATGCATGACCATATCAACTACATAAACCATGACCTCATGCATGAAAACAACAACCACATCACGTGCACTTGAAAACATGTGAACATTGACGTGTATAAAAAATGCATATACAACCATACACTCATGACGATGACACCATCAACCTTCGCATGGCGACATCACTACAACCATGATCAACACCATGCAAATGCAACAAGCACATGGACTACATGCATAAGCTACACATATGCAACCAACATGAAAGCATGATCAACACACAGCCCAAGGAGAGTGCAACCACGCTCTTATACCACTCTGTAACACCCTCCTCCCACATCTACCCAAGCAACTGGCTAGCCAGGGTAAATATGCGATGAGAGGCCACTATGTTACGATTCTAGCTCCTAAGTCACGTTAAGGAAGTGGAACCGATGGAAACACACTAGACAGACTTTCAACGTCAACATCAGGACCCTCAAGAACCAATCCAGCACTTCAGACAACTTGCCCTTAGGTCCCACTAAGCTTTTGGACAACTTAACCCCAATTTTCTCTCATTCTATAGGCATGGCAGCGTCCAAGGACCTCCAGTCGCTCTCACAGGCTTCCCTTCTAGTGTCCAAAGACTCTTTTTGTCAGTGCTATGCCAGTGTCACAGGGATTTGAGCCACTTTTGCAGGCCTAGAGCCCAAGTCACTGCCCAAAATTGAACCATCTATTCAGAACAGTAAAATAACATGGAAATTGCAATACCAAAGCAAATATTTGTTTAAGACCTTGACTGGACCCCTACTAGCCATGACAAGCATTTTGTAAAACATATCATGAATATGTACTCTACATGTGTAATCAACAAAATTAAGCATAGGGGTCTCATACTTATATGAGATTTGCTAGGAACCATTGTTTCCTCATGTAATTTACTTCATTATAATTTATTAGGTCATGGATACATTATCCATTCGTTTACAAGTAAAAACATGGTGAAATCCATACATAGCTATTGTCATAAAACTCGTACATAATCAGCATAATAGAAACAAAAATACTCATGAAAGTATAGCCATATCGACCACATTTAATTCATCAAAATGTTCATAGAAATACAAGGATAAATAACCTTTCATTAATGATGCAAAATCCAAACCCAAGATGGGACTTCCACATTCTAGTCGATCGTAGAATGGCTGAGCCAAACCTCTCTTTATCCATTTACCCCAATGCCATATTCCAAGCATGAATGTGGGATCTCATAAAACACATCAATCAAAACTCATCCAGGGCTTCCAGAAGCCATCCACCTCAACCCATCAAACAATGATTCCACCTCATGGTTGGACATCACAAAACCATCATCAGATTGATCTCCATCCAAACCTTCTAGGGCTTCCAAAGCATTTTTCCAACTAAGGCTTCCAAGACTAGTAACTCAACCCATGTCTTATACAGGGCTTCCAGGAATAGTAACTCAACCCACCAAGGGCTTCCAAAGAATTTGTCCAACCAAGGCTTCCAATACTAGTAACTCAACCCAAGTTGTTACAAGGCTTCCAGATCATTTATCCAACCATGGCTTCCAGGACTAGTAACTCAACCCAAGCTAAGGAAACATGAGAACCAACCAAAACAAAGCAATGGAAATAAACCCACAATCACCATGGCTATCCAAGAAATGGAAAGGCTAGGCAAATCCATTGTCAATCGCAACCATCCTCCATGCCAATGACATATCATAACCAAGAAACCACATGAATGCCGAAACTAATGAGGAAAACATACATGCAACTCGGTACCTGCAAGCCAAACTCGCTGTAGCTGCTTATCCTGATGTCCTTTTGCACTTTCCTACTCTTCCTTTTCCTTCTCGCTCCAAAACTCCAAGTATGTCACACTCTCCAAGAGTTTTCCAAGAAAACTCTAAGTGTTTAAGAGTATGAGAGAGAGAGAATAGAAGAGATCTCCACCAAAACCTATCAAAAGCTTACACTTACAAAGCTTGAGCCAAGAGCTTGCCAACTAACCCTCATAAGCCTTTTTATCAATGAGGCCTCTATTTTCTTCATTTTCCATTATTTTCCTTCATTTTCCTCCTCACACGCAACATGTCATCTTTCACCTTCCTTTTCTCCTAATTTCCTATATTTTCATAAATAAATGTGCCAAAATGCCATTTACCTTTCCAAAGCCTTAGCCATTGCCTTTTCCAATTTCCTTAGCCATAATAAACTGAAAGAACACCCGCTAGGATGTTTCTCCCACCATTCAACTTGGAATACGTGTCCCATCATTCGTGGTGTTATATATTTTTACATGATTTTTTAACTAGGGTTGTTACAGTAGGGTCTTCTTCCCATAGAGTAGTTCGAATGTAGTAAATCCAGTGGTCGTATTCCAAGTGGTGTTGTAGGCCCAAGTGGCATCTACAAGTTTGTATGACCAATCCTTTCTCCTACTACTAACAACCTTGGTCAAAATGTTCTCCAATTCTCTATTTGTGACCTCCACTTGCCCATTTTCCTGAGGGTGATAGGAAGTGGATGTCATGTGCTTGATAAGGTGTTGCTTCATGAGATCTTCAATCAGATTTGATGTGAATTATGTTACTTGATTAGTGACCAACTCTCTGGGAAAACCAAATTCGTAGAAGGTGCTCTCCCTCAGAAACTAAACCACGTTCTACTCATTTACTTCCTTAACTGCCTTTGTTTCAACCCATTTAGTCAACTAATCAATGCACACAATGATATACTTCTTCTGTCATGATGGGGGATTAATGGGCCCAATGAAGTCCATGCCCCATTTATCAAATGGCTCTAGAGTCACTTGAGGTTGTAGGGAAATTTCATCCGTAAGTGTAGGTTTACCCATCCTTTGGCACTAATCACGCATGGAGGTGTATCTTTTTGCATATTGATGTAGAGTGGGCTAGTAGTAACCTACTTATAGAACCTCGAAGCTTGTTCTCTTAGTAGCAAAATGACCTCCACAAGGTCCTGTTGTAACATTATTTGGTTTTGATAAGTTAGTATATTAGTCAAAATAATTTTAAAATGTTAAGTTAGGATATGGATGCAAAAGAAAGAAAAGTTAAAATGTTAGGCCAATTTCATGTTTTATAGGCATCCATATCAATAAAATGTTAGGTGTTAGCTGCCCTAAATAAATAAGGAAAATAAAATGTTAGGGAAGCAAAAAGAAAAGAAAGGCTTCATTTCATGTTTTTATAAATGCATAGGTTGCTAGTCAAAATGTGCCACAAGTCAATTATCAAATATTGTTTCATGTGCAGAAGAAAAAGGCAGAGGAGTAAAGGTTTGCTCTAAGGTTTATATATCAATTATTTGGTATTAATCCTATTCCTAAGTTTTAAATCCCAACATTACCCCTCTGCTCACATTACCCTCCACCCACTTATTCCTAATTTCATTACACCCCTCATACATTACAAATAATCCCTTTATGTGGTATATTAATCTTCGTTGGCCCCACTGGGTGTCCCGTCACATCATGAGTTAACCCTCCGCCACCTCTCACTCCATCTCTGCCCATCTCCCAAGATCCGACGACTCGCATAAGATTTTGGCTTCCCCTACCATCCAAACTTCACTGTCGGGGGGTGGGGGGTCTGAAATGAACGGTATATGAAACTGCACCTGCCCCTACGTGTCAGCTTCACAGTGTTTCGAACCCCCCTCAGGTGAAACCACTAACCACTCTCCCACCCCTCCGAAAATTTGTTTCCCTCGCTCCCGATACCGATCTCCGACCCATTGCGCTCCCACCACTTACCTTCTACCACATAATTTTCCAGTTAACTCCATAAAATCACATTCATTCCCTCTAGAATTAACCCATTAAGCAATTAATTGTTTAGCCATTAATTCAACGGACTCGTGCTCCTTCAACGAAAAATCACACTGTTATATAAACTAGGAGAATAGGTTACTAAATTCATGCTTTATCACTGATAATTGATTTGTTACAGGTTTTCTGGATTCAATCCCGACATTTTCAACCACTAGTGACACTCTCTTCTCGATCATTTCCAACCTGTTACCTCTGCTTTTTCCCCCAAAACCTGATTCCTCTCTGTATATTCAAGCCTCTAGTCCAGTTTTCATTATTGTCCTTAGCTGTATTCAAAAATTCCTCCAAAGGACAAAGGACCAGAGGAATCTGTTAATCCTCTGATCTATCCTCCAATAGATTTGCATCATGTTCCTTTTGCTGACAAAGACTATAAAATCCATGAAACTCTCTGTGAATTGGACCTCTTTGAGATGTATTACTGGCTCGAGGACAAGTATATAGACAAGTCAAATGATATCCAGTTGTGGGAGTCTAATTTACCCCACTACATTTTTCCTCGTACCCACAGTACCCCAGATTTTATTAGAAAGTGTCATGCATCATATTTTCCAAGCCAAAGGGCCATCGTTACCCCCACTAGAGAAATTTTGTTTACCATTACTCCTCAAGCCATAGACCAAATGATGCAGGCCCCCACAATAGAGAATGCTACCCCATTTTCCTATGAAGCACTAGTTGAACTGTACCAGAAATTAGACTTTGCCAAGAGGGCCCAAACTCTTGAGTTGTTCTTGACACAAGATGCCCCACTACCAAAGAAAAATCCTCCCTATCCCTCCTATATTTTCCCTGAGAGAGCCAAGCAAATTATCACAGTTGTTTCCTACCTCCTTGGCTACTACTCTGATCAGTGGGTAGATGAGGCCATCATAGGATTTCTATCCATTTTCTCTGTTGATTCTAAACCCTCCATTGTGTTTAACTTCGGCCAATTTCTTTCAAAGTCAATTCATCAGTAGCTTATCAAATTTCAAACTGAGGAGGTATTCAAGTATGCCTCTGTATTAGTTTACATGTTCTTATACTTTTAGGGGGACAACATCAACCTTTCCTTGCAAAAGCTGGATGAAAAAGGAAACCAGCAGTCAGTCATCTTTTGGACTACTCTGGTCATGAAGGAACAGAAGGAGTACACATATAAACAGTTTACAAAGATGTTTGTTCATCTAACAATCAGTCTTCTAAGCAGCAGGATAGAACCAAGGATCAGTGAGGAAATAAGAAAGGTGTTGTAGATGTCATATCAAGTTCAGACAGGGGATTGGTACCTCTACGAGAATTATACAAAAATAAGAATATTTGGATGTGAGATTGCACCTTACAAGCTGCCCAAATTCCTCCCAATGAGGATTTTTGCTCTGGAGTACATAAGGCAGATGATCAATATGGATGAAATCCACTTTGTTGCTACCAAGAAGAAGTCCCAGTTTAAAATCAAAACACAAATTGGCTCTTTCATTTGCAACAACAAGGAAGCAGGGGAAGAAGCAGACAAGCTTCTAAAGGAAATGCAATTCAACCTAAGCTTTACCTGGTCATATGATCCATTAGGGATAATTTCTAAATTAAGAGTAGAAACCAAGTCTACTCCTTACTTTCACACATCTAGGCCAGAGATAGAGAAATACAAAAATCAACTAGAATGGGTTGAGAATACCCTACAGGAGGTAGAAGAACAACAAGTATCATCATCTACAGTGTAGACTCCTACCATGCAGGAGAAAATAGCCAAGAGAAGCAGAGAGGAAGAGTCCCCTTTAGGGACTGACATTTTCAGTGAAGGATTTAAGATAATGTATAGAAAGAAGACCAAGCTTAGTTCCAAACTAAGCCTTAGCAAGGATTCAGAGCAGTAGACCATTATCACCACTAATGAGCCACTTGTTTCCTCATTAGTGGGTGATCATACCACACTGTCTCCTACTACCTCCACAACTTCACAAGAGAAACAACAAATTATGCAGACCAACACATCTACTTCAAGCAAAACAAAGGAGTCTAATGGACATCTTCAAGGAGATAAAAGTCAGGAATGAAGCCTTGAAGATTAAAACCTATAACCATTTCTGGAAGCAGACTTCTGGTGCTCAAAGCAGGTCATTGTTAGCCTTTGATTCAGAAAAAGGAAAAATGAAAATGGCATTCCTCCAAGCACAAGTTCCCTAGCCCAAGGTAGCATCAGACTACAAGAAGACAGCCTTTGAGTTTGATGTAAAGGATATACATCCCATTGACCAAGTGGAGATGCATAAGCAAACTGGGGAAATGATATTTTCAACTGTCACTAACACTACTATGAGTTTATCAAAACTGTAGGTTACCTTAGAAAATGTCCAATCACAGCTGAAGATGGAGAAGGTCTCTGTGCTTTCCAAAGACACCAAGATTAAAACCTTGGAGGACTTGGTGATCAAACTAGGTTATGACCCTTCAAAAATCAATGTTGTAGAGGAACTTGTGAAGAAAAATAATTTGGACATAGCAGCATTAAGGAAGCAGTTAAAACTGCCAGCTACAGAAGATCCTCTAGCCAAGGATATTGAAGAGACAATGACACAAAAGGCAGATATGATGAAGCTCATCATGGAGCAGACTGCATAGCTGAAGCAAATGGAGACAGAGATGGAGAAATTGATTAAAGAAAAGGAGAAAGATGCTAAAAAGACTATTGTCCATTTGGAAGCACTTCCTATCATAGCCATTCCTACAGCCATATCTGCTACAACAAGTACAGGAGAAGCTATAGACCAGTTGGCCAATGCAGTACAAAACATGTCTCTCCAGACTGAAGAGATCAAAAATTTGCAGGATCAAGTGAAACTTCTAGAGGATCATCGCCAGAAATCTGAGATTTTTCATGCAGCAGAGCTTCAGAGAGATCAAAATCAGATAGAGGCATGGAAGAAGTCAGTAGTTGAGTCTTCTATGGCCTCTACAATGGGTCATGTTAAAGAAATCATCCGGAATAATATTATTGAAGAGATAGATGAAATCTGGCCATGTATCCATATTGTTTAGCAAAGAAAACCATTGCCAATATCAACGCTCAACTGGGTGAAATGCATGCTACAACCAAAACCATCATAAAGTTCCTCAATTCTAAAATTATATATGAGTTGGATGATCTAGGAGTGGATGACAGAACAAAACCATCCTGGAGGTGAAGAAAGTTCTGACAAAGAAGAACTTAGTTGTACAACTGATAGAGAAGTGTCACACTCTAGAGGTAGTAGTCAATAGGTTTTTCACAAGGATTGATGCATTGAACCAGAAAGGTTTGCCTTCACTGTTTGTAATCAATGATAAATTAATGACCAGGGAAGACTACATGAAGAAGCTTCAGGACATTTCCAAGGATACAACTAAGTCCTCCAACATCAAAGGTTCTATGACAGGAAGAGCATTTTACGAAGCCATCAACAACATAAGTTTTATTCAACATGAGATAAAACACATTTTCACAGTAAAACCCACTTTTTCTCGGTATACTGAGGTAGATGAAATCTACCACAAGGTAACCAAGATAGTTGTTCTAGATGAAGAACGGTGGGAAAATTTATGTGAATTTCAGGACTAAAGGATAGGTCAGCTTCACCAGCGTAGCACCCAAATAGTGGCCACTCAGCAACTGTTCTCCTTCATAGTAGGGTCAAATGTTTACATTCATTCCTTTTGATCGAATTACTTCTTTTTCTGTTAATTCTAAGTTAATAATAGAATGTCGTGTCACTCAGGCATTTATTGTAATATTTTTTTAATTTTGTTTAAATACTTCATTCTATCGAAGTATTCAGGGTTAAACCCTTGAACCAGTTATCACACATATTTGTACTAAGATGGAGCATTTTTGAGATAATAAAATATTATGGATTTGCCTCATATGGTCTGTCTCTCAGCAAGTTGTTTTCATCTAGTTTTTCATTATGTCTTCTTCATATAATTTAATTCTTTTAAAGTCATCTAATTTAATATTTAATTGAATATCAATTTCATTTTGAATCCGCTGTGAAGTTGTAATTTAAATAAGATATTAGTTTGCAGAACTATTTGTTATTGCAAATTCCTCTTTGAACTTAAATTGCACTAGATTTTTGTAATAGTTCAATTATATTTTGTTGATCAAGGAAACATTGTTTTCTTGATTTCTGCTTATAAATGATTAAATACTCAATTTGAATATTAAATCAGTTATATATCTACACAATATTCTTATCCATCCACCTAAAATCAAAATAACCATGTGTGTGTAAAGAACAACCTTTTATTTTATTAGGGATATTTCTAAATTTAAAGCACTTGTTTCTAAACAATTCACTCGTCATCCAAATCATTAAAAATCAATAAAACATTATAGATGCTTTGGCATAACCAATTGACCTTATGTTATCTCAAAGGATAATAGGTCCATCATGACATGCTGAGAGGACATTGAAGAACTTATCTTCCCTCACACATCTCTTCAAGATATGATCTGGCCCCATTTTAAAAATATTTCCCACAATCCAAGTGAATGGGGCACTTTTCCTAACAATATTGCTTTTCTCGTTGGAGGATAGATTAGGAGGGAACCTCCCAGCAACCAAGTAGTTGGTTATATCAGAAAACCAAGGAGAAAGCACCAAGATAAAAAGGAGGTGTTCATCTAGGAGATGATCATCTACCATTTCTTCCTTTCCTACAGGCATGGTTAGGCTTTACAAGAAATATGCAAACACATTCTCTTTTCATGGTTTATCAATAATAGTCAAATCAAATTGCTGCAATAACAACAACCATCTAATTATCCTAGCATTGACATCGGGTTTATTCACTAAATACTTAATGGCTACATGATCAGTGTGAACAAAAGTTTGATACCCAATGATGTAATGCCTAAATTTATTCAAAGAATGTACCACGACCAAGAGTTCCTTTTCAATGATTGTATAATTTAAATCGGATTTAGAAAGGTTCTTATTGATGAAATAGATTTCCACTTGTCATAAGGAATCCCCTAAATCTTTATCGGATGCATCTGCGTGTATATGGAAAGGTAATGCCTAGTTGGGACCTCTAAGGATGGGTGCAGTGGTCAGAGTTTCTTTTAGCACTTCGAAGGCTTCTTGATAGTTTTTTTTTCAACAAAATTCTAAATCTTTATCGAGTAGTCCAAACAAAGGTGAAGCCTATTGACTAAAGTCTTCAATGAATCTTCTATAATACCCAACCAATCCAAGGAAGCTCCTAACATCTCTTTTATTTTGAGGAAAAGGGACCCTTTTGATGATGGAAATTTTATTGGGGTCAACTTGTCTGCCTTCCTTGGATATGGAATGTCCAAGGATAGTCCCTGCATTCATAAAAAAATCACTTTTCTCAGGAATCAATTAAAGATTCATTTCAATGCATTTCTTTAAGACTTTTCACATATTATAAAGAGCTTCTTGGAAGTCACATCCATAAGGAGTGAAGTCATCCATGTATATCTCAACATTTTCATGAACAAGTTCAAAAAAGATTCTTATAATTTCCCTTTGGAAGGTAGCAGGGGTATTACACAGATCGAATGGAAGGACCCTATAGGAAAAGGTACCCCAAGGACATGTGAATGTGGTCTTATCTTGGTCTTCAAGGCTGATTTGTATTTGGTTGTACCCACTAAATCCATCCAGGAAGGAGAAGAATTTCTTCCCTGCAAGGCCATCTACGACTTGGTCAATGAAGGGAAAAGGTAAATGGTCCTTCATTGTAGCCTTGTTAAGTTCTCAGTAGTCAACACATATCTTCCACTTCCCATTTTTCTTGGGGACTAAAACGAGGGGGGACACCCACTCACTATCTGAAATGGGGTATATGAACCCTCCATCCAGTAGCTTTCGTAATTCCTCTTACACAATGTCCTTCAAAGTTGGGTTCATCCTTCTCTAGGGTTGGCACACATGCCTACATCCCTCTTTGATGTAGATATGATGAGTACAAATTGAGGGATGCACACCCTTCATATCCTTATAATCCCAAGCAAAATTATAGATTTGTTTCCTCAACACATTGCATAATTGTTCTTCATGCTCGACTGAGAGAGAGGGATTGATCTTTAGAGTTCTCGATGGGCTGATTTCCACAACCTTGGCATGTTATGAGCCATAGTCAATAGAGAAAAAATCATTCCAAGGATTAGTTTCAGGTTACCTTATTAGTTCATCATCTTCCATGGCAGTGGGAGGCTTATTCTGTAAGATGTGGTCAATAAGGTCATCATCATCAAGTTTCCTTCCCCTATAATAGTGTCCAGTGTGCAGACTAGGTAGGGGGTTGTCTGATAAAATTCTTCCTCTTCCTCATCCTCTAACCACAAGGGCAATTCATGCTCAACAGAATGTTGAGCAGGAGGGTACAACACAAGTTGTATTGATAGATTCCTATTCTTGATTGTCATGTTCCCTTACCTATAACTAATGTAGGCAACAACAGTGGCAAACCAAGGTCTTCCTAAGATGAGAGGATAGCCATTAAACTTGGTTTCAGGTTGGAGGACAAAGAAGTCAGTGGGGTATTCCCATGATTCAATGAAGACCATTACATCCTCAATAACCCCCTCGATAGCTACCATGGATCTATCTACAAGTTGTAGTACTATAGTGGTCTTCCTCAAGGCCTCTTGGAGGTTGAGTTTGAGCATAGTTTCCCTAGTCATCACATTTATTGCAGCCCCAAGGTCAATCAAGGTATTAGGGACCATAATGCCATTGATGTGCACATCCACAATTGGGATACTAGGATCCAAGTACTTTGGGGAGGTTACCCTCCCAAGCAATAGATCTTACAATTGTCCAACAACATTGATAATGGGGGTTATCTCTTCTTCTTCTCCCAAGTCTTTTGAAGCACTCTTCCTTGATAATATTGTTATAAATGGGGACATATTTGATGGACTAGAGAAGGGTTATTTTGACACACAAGTTCTTCAATTCTCCCAGAAGTTTAGCCTCTTCTGGGGTGTGTTGTTTAGGGTGGACCAACCTTTTAGGGTAAGGAGGTGCATTGGATTAAGGGGCATTATTTTCCTTCTCTTATTCAAGCTCTCCAGGTGGAGAAGGTGGGTGATTATCTGGGAGAACTTTCCCAGACCTAAGGTTAATCTCTTGGATTTCCATGACATAAGCAAGATAGGATGTCTCCCCACTATAAACCTGTTGTGCCTTCTTATTGTTTGGGTTCAAAATGGGTTGAGCAAGAATTTGAGGTTGCTTAGGTGGAGTATGGTGAGGAATATGTGGTTGAGGTTGAGGTGGAGGTAGTAAAGTAGGAGGTTGAGTTGTTTGGGGTCTCCACCTTGGTGAGAGGTTTCCCCATTGGGAAGACTAAGGTGGATATGGATGAAAAGGAGGGTTAATAGGCTGAGGAGGATATTGAGGAGCATAAGGCCAAGGAGGAGGTGTGGGCCTTGATGGATGAGTGGAAGGGTACCAAGGCTAGAAAGGTGCATTCTCATTTGGATTGTAATGAGGATAGTGCACACCTTTCATGCCTTGTTGATATGGTCGAGGGCCTTGAGGCCTCCTTTGGTTAATGAAGCAGAGTTGCTTTGAACCACCTTTTTCCCCTTGGTATACAACCTTCAAACTTGGAAGAGATATTGGACATTTTTCTGTTGCATGGTTTTATTCATAGACATAGTAGACTTCTATGACATTCAGTGGACACTCATTCCTAGGGTGTCTGTTAGTGCATCTAGGGAAAAAGATAATTAGTGCCCTTTCATATTCCTCTTGATTCCTTTTAATATGTATAGTGCCCATATATAGGGAAAATGTATGAAACATTTCACTCTTAATATCCTCCAACATACTTCCTATCTCATGTTTGAGGGCTAATGTAGAGGGAGATGAACTAACCAAGCATTGGCTAGACCTACCATTTTTCCTAGCAGCCCTAGAGTGATTCCTAAATACTTTTTTGATGACATCATACGGAAATTTGGAGATGTCTCCTCTAGAAAACATGTTGATGGTTTCCATTACATCCTCCCTAATCCCTCAAAGAATAATTAGCTTGAGTGATTTAGGGTCAATGGTACAGTTATCCCTCCTATAATTGATTTGGAATATTTCCTCATAGTCCTCTAAGGATTCATCTAGTCATAGGGTCATCCTAAAGATTTCCTCCTTGGTTTCTTTAGACATAAAACAATCCTTGTACGTGTCATTGAAGGCTTGTTGTATTTGGGCCCAGTTAGTGATGTTGCCTCTAGGTAAACTCATAAACTAGTGCAAGGTTGCATCTTTGAGGGTAGGTGGAAACCAAGGAAAATTTTAAGGATGGAAAATTTTCTTGCAGTTTAAAAACATTGGCGAATCTCCCTAATCCATAATATGCAAACTATAAAATGTTTATTGATATATTTGTAAAATTATTCAAATTTATAATGGTTTTATATATAGTCTCTATGTAATGTTGGCGATTTTTAAGGTAAAATAATTTTATATTCTAAAATTTGGGTGAATCGTCTTTTATTAAAATTGGAAATTGGCGAATCTTTTTTGTGGAAAAATAATCGAAAATTAGCCCATTGGTCAAACATTAGCCCCTAAAATTTTCCGTGGTGGAAACAACTTGAGATTTTGTTCATCTAAGGCATAGTCATAGGTCCTACAGACAATAGAAAATTCAAACATAAAGGTCTTAGGATCCTCAGAGGTTAGGCCATGGAAATTTGGAAGGGCAGCAGGGCTTATATTCTTCATTCCGGCCTCCCCATTGGTTTATGTGATATGGAGAAGCTCATTTTGTCTGTTTTCATTCATGGTTTGGGTTGTTGAGATAGGTTCTTCTTCTCTTATGGGTTCTTAAAAAAATTCAGGTTGCTTTCCTAGAGGGTCTTCTAACTCCCTTGTAGTCAGAGTGGGAAGTTCACAATCACCAAAGAAGAATGAAGGTTGAATACTTGAAGGGGTGGGGGTTTTTGGTAATAATTTCCCTTGCCTATCCCTACTCCTACGAGGCATGAAAGAACTAGTTTTGTTTTAATTATTTTTCTCTTTTTTTTAAGCTTTCAAAATAATAAGATTGATGCAAACCAAAAAACAAGTAACTCCTAAGTAGAAGCAACACCTCCTTGGAAATGGCACCAAAAAGTGATGAGCCCTGATATTGCACCAAGGATGTTGCAACTCCCTGTGCTTCTCAACTTAAATTATCAGTTGGGGGTTCGTACAAACTTAGAGGTGACAATGTTATATGCACAACAGGTTAGGTTCTACTCATGTCACCCTTAGTCATTAGATTGGATTAAGGTATTCAAAGACCAATCCTTCAACTAACTACAAACATAAATTATTATGAAATCATATCATGATTGCAAGGAGATAAACATGATTCTAACTACAAAAATGAAAATTCCATTCATTAAATATAAATGCTAATTGAAATTGCAGGAAAGGAAGAGGCTAGTCTAGTTGCAGAAGTAAACCATGCTACTCTATTTGCACACTTAATCAAATAAATAGCCTACTTGCATGAATCATTTATCTATTTGCAACTTTCTTAAAAACGAGGAATTCAATATTCAACACAACTTTATAAAAAAATGCTAAGTCTAATTCTACTTGTTGTCTTATGTTTGTAGTGAGGAAAGGATGTGGTTGGAGTGGTCTTAGAGTCTCCCTTAATGATGAAATCAAATATTTGGGGCCATTATTCAACTTCAAAGTGAAAGTTTAAAAGTCTGGAGTGAATATGGTTGAAGTAAGCAATGCTACATGACCGTTATACGAAGTGCCACATGAGGCCCTGTTTTACTACAGGAGGTCATGTTTTGCTACAGGAGGGGGTTCGAAAGATTTTTGAGGACGAGAATGATATATTGAAGGTTAAGGAAGGTGGATGGAGGTTAATTATGGTGAATGAAGGATTCGGGATCCCCTTAGCCCATCTTAGTACCCCTAGAGGCCTATCTTGTACCAAAATGTATGCCCATGGTGTCCATTTTCCCTAGAAGAGTGATATCGGTGGCAGAGTCTGGAAGCAATGTGACGTGTCTAAGAGAGGGATGGGTTGGTCTAGGTGGATGTGGAAGAGTCTTCCAACCCCTACAAGTCAACAACAATCCCTGCATACTAATCAAGCACATGCATCAAATGATCAATATTACAACAAAATAAATTAACATGGAAAGGATGAGTTGAATTTTATTAAAATCTACTCTAGCCTACAACACCACTCTAATTTCCAAATCAATGATACTAAATTCTAAGTTGCAGAAACCAAGCATGAAAAATTATTACAATCCAACACTTAACAATTTCCCATAAATCATAAACGCATGTTTTTGGGTTGTTGTTGTAGATCTTCTAACCAGTCTTCCCACAAGAGAGGTGATAGGAAAACTTGCAACCACAAGTTTTGTGATGTAATTCCAACTTAAACAACAAAAGAACTGCAATGAATTGAACTAGAACAACGAAAGAATACAAGAGAGGGACTAAATCCTCTGGGTTGGGCCCAAACCCAAGGGTTTCATCCCTCCAAAACTAACTCAGATGCAGGCCAACAATGAACTTCTCATTGACAGAAAATAAGAGTCACATACATCATATGAAAGATGAAAATGACATTATTAAGCACGAGGATTCAGTAGCTACTCCTATATTCAACAAAAATTAAAATCCTAATGAGCCTTTAGGCTTGTTTATTTATATAAAAAGTAAATCGGGGTAGGTCCCTTGAAAAGAGGAGTGATTCCCTCCAAAATCTCAAGATTGGTGGATCTGGTTCCCTTGGATCTTCACATGCACTTGAGTTCCTCAGCTGCTAGTGAATTTGAGTTGTTGGTGAGGAATATTTGATCTCAAGCCAAGTTGGGGAGTTAATGCAGTGGACAATCCCCCCTATACTCTCTAAATATGTCTCCAATCAGCGCCTGCATGGTAAATATCTCAAAAAATGCTTCTTTTTCCTGCATATTAATCACATTAGGACATGAAATATGATGCAGGAGCATCTAGACCTAGCCAGCAATGTGATGGAGTGGTCACATGTTGTGGCTAATGCAAGTTTGGAGAATACTTGGTTGTTTAAATTGTATTAATTTCAAATACATGTAAGTAGTTAATTATTGCCTAATTCTGAACTGAATTAGGAATAAAAGGCAAGTGATTCTCCCTTCATGGAGATCAAGCCAAGTAGTCTAGTTTGTTTAGATTAGGATAGGATTTGAATTCTAAATGTATAATTTATTCCTTCAATTGTGGAGGAGATGGTTAGCTTAGCCTATATGTGTTTCCTTTCTTTTCTGAAAGAGGGGGAGACAGAGAGAAGATTCGAGAGAATTTGTAAGCCTATGAGCAGCATAGGAAGAGATGGTTGCTAACTAGAATAATTAGGCCAGAGAGGGGTAGAGAGGCTCAAAATTGTAATTACGCATTTATGTGTGCATATACAGAGAAGAGGAATGAATCGTGAGCATAGAGATAGTGAGTGGATCATATGTTTTTGAAACAGAGATCGTCGACTGTGTAATCAGACCTAAGGCCGGAGACTCTGTTATTTTGTTTATCATGAATTAATCAATGTTGTGTGTGTAATTCCATGTACAGATGTGGAGGTCTTGAATGTTTATTTTTCCTTGTAATTGGATGAAATCAATGCCGACTCTGTGTTTCCATATTTAACAGTAGAAATCCCCGTTATTAAGGAAAACTTGGTGTAGTTTGGGTCCGCAAGCGGAAAAACCATTTACACAGAGAGACTGCGCAAAAACACTTAGCAGATTTAATAAAGCAGACTTGAAATAATATAAATCTTGCTTTTGGGCCTTATTAGGTTCGATATATAGATCGCATCGCATCAGAGGAAGAGAATCGACTTAGGAAGTCTGGGAATTCCGATATCGCAACCCAACTAGACCCAAAATGGTATAGGGATGATCAGATAGCCTATCAGATCCGCAAAGGGCTATCGCATCGAAGGTTTGGAGAGGAGGTGGCACATCGTAAAAGGGACCTGCGCCAAGGGAAATTTCCAATAGTTATGGGTCGTTGGAACCCCGATCGCCGATATTGCAATCTAATCTGAGCCGTCCGATCGGCTAGATCTAGTTTTGTGACAATAACACATATAACTGTATAAAAATGTGGAAAATATGTGTTTCAACATTTTGAAGAGCATTTGGTCCCGAAAGGGAAAAAAAGCATGGTTTTAAGCTTTTTTGAAGGGTTTTCACTCCCAATATGAAAAGGCATAGTTATCAAAGGAATAGGGGTGTTCGGCGGGGTGATTGTTTGGGTCATTTTTTATCCATTTGGGGTTTCAGGCCAAATGCATATAAAACGCTTCCAATATAATTATATGTGGTCATGAAGCTTGAAAGGGGCATTAAAGGGGAAAATGAGTCCCAATAAGGAAAATTACTTGTGGTAGACTTAGGGTTGCACCAATTTTGGTATCAGAGCAGAATTGTCATTGGATAATCGGGGTTAAACAAAACGGAGAAATTCTGTATGAAGGAACTGAAAACAGAGCTATTTGTTAAAGTATTTATGCAGGCAGGAGGAAGGATCAGATTCTAATTTGACAAAAGAAAGACACACAGAGGAAATCCATTCAAAACACAGGTGACAGCATAAGCAAGTGTGACGACTGTAGCAATATAGAATAAGAGAAACTGTGAAAGGAGAACCAGATGTGTTCTTAAAAGCAGAGCAAGGAAAGCACCCTGAAGTGGTAGTGAACCTGAAGAATCCAACAAGAGATTGGACAAAGAGGACAACTGAAGTGTTCTCAAGAGAGAGTGAGAGATTGCAGAAGCCTAGAAGGAGCAAAGGTGTTGCTTAAGAGGAGGTTCCAGATAGAGGACCATGCTTACCAAAAGACTGAGTGAGGAGAGCTTAGTGAGGTAAGATCGCAGTAAGGAGGACTTGTTGTTGCAGAGGCTTGTTGCAGAGGAGTGAGGAGCTCATGGAAAGAGAGGAGAAGAAGATGACTATTGATAGTCATAGTAGAGGTTCAGAAAGAAGCCACAACAGAAGGAAAGATGCCAAAGTAAATGGCATGAGGATGAGTCAAGAAGAGTTTGACAGAGAGAGAGATGAGATAGATTTCTAGATTGGAATATTGATGGAGATGCTGCAGAGAAGTGATGAAGACCAGAAGCATGGTTGGACCATGAGAAGAAGAGTAAAGTAGCAGAGGCTACAAAAGAAGATAAATTAGCAAGTGAATTTATTATAGATAGCAGAAGAGTGGAGAAAGATTGAGTAGATATTGAGTGCTCAAGAGGAACCAGAGGAACTCAGAGAAGCAGAAGTAGAAATGGAAGTTTCCATTTGTAGACCAGAACAAGGTGAAATTTTGGGTGAAGAGGATAATGAGAGATCAGCTAAATATTTCATGAACTATTGGCATAGTTCAGAACAATTCGAAGATATGATGACAATGGAAGCAGACGAGGCAATGAAGCCTTGTGATTTTAATTCTAATAGTTTGTGTATGTTTGTAGGATATGTAGAGGATGATGGAAATTTTGGTGAAACTGTCACAAGCAGGAATGAAACTTTTGAGGTGAAGTATGATGGAGAATGTGTTTTAGAGGAAGAAGGTGATGATCTATTGCAACAGAAGGATTTCATAGATGCAATTATGTTTGGTGCGGAACAATCAGATGTAGTTGATATGGACCAGAAGTCTAATGACAATGCCATAGTGGTACTACAAGAAGGTAAACAAATGAATTTGTTTAATGAAATTGATGAAAGAAGCTTTCAATATGATAGTGTAGAAAACAATATAACTCAGGAGGATTGCCAGGAAAAGGATGAAGCTGAGAATGGAAGTTGTGATGAACTGTTGGAGAGATGGCACAAGGAATTAGAATTCTTGGAAATATTGCTCAAGGAACCTGAAGGAGAAATGAAGCTTTCAGAACTTGATAAAGAGGAGATTATGGTTACTATGCATGATAAGGAAGAACTGTCTCTAACATTTATAGAGTTAAGTAAATGTTTAGACTCTTCAGTTAATGATGTGACTGTAGGTGTGGAAGACAACATTAATAAATATGATGCTGAAATCAGAGAAATTGAGCAGAAATTATTTGAAGGTAAGATGAAAGATTAAGAGCAACAAGGAAGTTATGTCCTCAGAGACATGAAGGAGACAGAAGTATTAATCCAACAAGATGAAGATGTAAGGAACTAGAAATTTAAAGGAGATGACCAGCTACATGAGAATGAATTTGAGGAAGGCATTAGATTGCAAAAGTATAGCATCTGGTAGCAGAATGAAGAACAAGGGACTAGTCTAGCAGTAATGAGAGCAGAAGTGAATATAATAACTAAAGGGCTACAAAGAAAGACAAGTGAAGACCGAAAATGGAGAATGAAGAAAAGAATCAAGTGGAAGCTATTACAACATAGGCGAAATGGCAAGCTGATAAACAAGTTCAAGGAAGTTGAACAAATTCATATTGATATGTTAGAGAAGGAGAGACTCAAAGGAATGGAGTCACAACAAGAAGGATATGCTGAAATCCAAAAGATTTATGATGGAGGATTGGTGCTTGAAGCATCAAAAGAGGATGGAAGGTATTGTATTTTGAAAACTGAAAGTTGTTGTGTGTTTTCAAGTCATATAGACTTGATGAAAGACAAGAAGTTATTGGAAACTGTTATATTAACAGGTGAAGAGATGACTACTCATAGTCATATGCAGAATAAAGAGAAAAGTTACAGTCAAGTGAAGGAAGATGTCCAATCAGATGACATCCAAAGGATGATTCAAAAGGAGGATGGCAAAAGAATTATTGAGATCAAAGGATATACTGAGGTAAGGCAACTGTTTAGTGTTTTCATAAGAGAAGGGACCAACGCAGATATGATTTTTTAGAAGTTAAAGGAAGGAAACTCACATAATCATGTGATGCAGAGGGAAGAGCAGTTGTTAAACCTAGCTGTAGTAAATTATGTAGATATTAGACAACTGTTTAAGACTGAAGCCAAAGGAGAGCAGCCACTGAAGATTGATATAGAAGACTTTATGGATACTAAACAGTCATTGAAGATTATTGACCTTGAAGAAAGCCAGAGAAGAGAAGGACTAGAGACAGGTGATGCAGACAATGAATATTATGCAAAACTTTTGGAAGAAATTCCAAATGAAATGGCAGATTGGTGGCATGAGTTAAAGAGGCAAGGAAAACAAAAAAAAAGTGATCAAATTGTACAACCAGAACTGAATGAGAACAAAGTTGTCATGAATGAAAAATATGAGAAAGAAGTTGACAGAAATGTTGGCATAATGAGGAAGCAAGGTAAAGCATTTGTGTTTATTGAGTTGATTAATTCCGATGAAGATTTATATGCAGGAACAAGGCAATGTGAAGTCAATCTGAACCAAGGAGTTAATTCTGAAGATCAAATCGAATTAATGATGGATGAGATAAGAATGTCTTAGAAATATGAAATGGTGTTGAATCTACAGTATGGGAGTGTTGAACTAGAACTGAATTCAAGAGATGATAGTAACGGAATTACGATTATGCTACAGGGATTTATTAATGAAGAAGAGGCTAAAGATGACATTTCAGATGCAAACAAGTATAATGCCATAATCCTTAAGAGTGCAGAAATGAAGTTACTGGAAGAAGAAATATTCCAAGTACCTCATCAAGCAGGAAGAATTCTAAGTTTTTAGGAAATTTGTGAAGTTACAGGTATGCTGAGAATTGAAGTAAGAAGTAATGAAGTCATTATAGAGGATCAATGGAGAATGCATTTGTACATTTCAAAAATGTATATGGAAATTTATCGGCACATGGGTTATGATGTTCTTATTCAAGAACACAATCAGATGTAGGAGAATAGTATTCAACGCATGAGAAGTGAAGTGGACAAAGAATTGGATGAGTTGTGGAAACTCATACAGCAGCATTCCAATAAAACAAATACAGGACAAAAGAAGAAAGGAAGATTGGTTGGAAGGAATGGTACAGGTGAAGGGAATGGAAAACTACGAATTAAGATGAGCAAAATAGTAGTAAGATATGTGAAAAGGACAACAACAGACATTTAGAGCATGGCTAATGGAACAATACAGCATAAAGGAGGGAGACCTGGAGGACAAACAACAATAGCAGCAACCAAAGATAGACTACCAAACAAAGTATGGGATCCAGGAGGAAATAGATCAGAAGCGCATGATCAGGAGATCATGATTAATTTAAACCTTGGGAGTCTGATGCAGGAGCATCTAGACCTAGCCAGCAATGTGATGGAGTGGTCACATATTGTGGCTAATGAAAGTTTGGAGAAGACTTGGTTGTTTAAATTGTATTAATCTCAAATACATGTAAGTAGTTAATTATTTCCTAATTCTGAATTGAATTAGGAATAAAAGGCAAGTGATCCTCCCTGCGTGGAGATCAAGCCAAGTAGTCTAGTTTGTTTAGATTAGGATAGGATTTGAATTCTAAATGTATAATTTATTCCTTCAATTATGGAGGAGATGGTTAGCTTAGCATATATGTGTTTCCTTTATTTTCTGAAAGAGGGGGAGACAGAGAAAGGATTCGAGAGCATTTGTAAGCCTACGAGCAGCGTAGGAAGAGATGGCTGCTAACTAGAATAATTAGGCCAGAGAGGGGCAGAGAGGCTCAAACTTGTAATTACGCGTTAATGTGTGGATATGCAGAGAAGAGGAATGAATCGTGAGCATAGAGATAGTGAGTGGATCGTATGTTTTTGAAACAAAGATAGTCGATTGTGTAATCAAACCTAAGGATGGAGACTCTGTTATTTTGTTTATCATGAATTAATCAATGTTGTGTGTGTGTGTTTATCTTGAATTTTTATTTCTCCCTGTAATTGGATGAAATCAATGCCGGCTCTATGTTTCCATAATTAATAGCAGAAATCCCCATGATTAAGGAAAACCTAGTGTAGTTTGGGTCCGCAAGCGGAAAACCTATTTACACAGAGAGACTGCGCAAAAACACTTAGCGAATTTAATAAAGTGGACTTGAAATAATATAAATCTTGCTTTTGGGCCTTATCGGGTCTGATATATAGATCGCATCACATCGGAGGAAGAGAACCAACTTGGGAAGTCAGCGAATTCTGATATCGCAACCCAACTGGACCCGAAATGGTATAGGGATGATCGGATAGCCTATCAGATCCGCAAAGGGCTATCACATCAGAGGTTTGGAGAGGAGGCGACACATCGTAAAAGGGACATATGGTCATCACCGATAGCGATTAACGTTATCACATCGGACCTCCGCCGAGGGCAATCACCGCTAGTTATGGGTCGTTGGAACCTCGATCGCCGATATTGCAATCTAATCTGAGTCGTCCAATCGGCTAGATCTAATTCTGTGGCGATAACACATATAACTGTGTAAAAAGGTGGAAAAGCTTTGTTTCAACATTTTGAAGAGCATTTGGTCCCGAAAGGGAAAAAAGCATGGTTTTAAGATTTTTCGAAGGGTTTTCACTCCCAATATGAAAAGGCCTAGTTATCAAAGGAATAGGGGTGTTTGGCGGGGTGATTATTTGGGTCATTTTTTATCCATTTGGGGTCTCAGGCCAAATGCATATAAAACACTTTCGATATAATTATATTTGGGCATGAGGCTTTAAAGGGGCATTAAAGGGGAAAATGAGTCCCAATAAGGAAAATTAGTTGTGGCAACCTTAGGGTTGCACCAAAATACGACAAGCGCCCTTTAGTCTTCCTACTAAGCATATTATGGTTAAAAAATGAAAATTAATGTGAGAAAAGGAGAGTTTTATGTTCTGGAGGATAGCACAATGGGCCCCAAAATATACCTATTGATGGGACCCATCATATGGCTTGACATGAAACTCCCTCAAGATAAGCTTCTTGAGCTCATTTTCATCTGGCACATAGATCCTATGTATAAATCTCACCAAGAAATTTTCCATAAGATGATAATCCATATCTTGTTCACTTGTAGCCTGTTGTAACCTATGCTTAAGCTACTGATACTTTTCATCCTGTTGTCTTGCCTATAAGATCCAATCCTATAAATTTGTCCCATAAGAACTCATAGCTGCAACATGGTTTACTTGCACTCTCCTACCGAGAGCATATGTAACCTTGTTCTCCTTTCCTTTAATGTATTTGATCTCAAAGTCAAACTTACTGAGGGTAGCCAACCATCTATATTTCCTGGCATTCAGATTAGGTTGGTCAAATAGATACCTCAATCCACTATGGTCACTCATCAATACAAAACTCCTACCAAGAAGATAATGCCTCCACATCTTCAAGGCATGAATGATCGTTGCCAACTCAAGATCATGAGTTACATAGTTTTGCTCACGATCATTCAATTTCCTAGACTCTTAGCACACTACTTGTCCCTCCTACATCAGGAATCCACCAAGTCCTCTCTTGCAACAATTTGTGCACACCACGAACTCTTTACCTAGATCTACAATATTTAGAACTAGTGATCCAAGTGGCTCCAGACACATACAGAAGTCCAAGAGGGCTCATAAATGGGCAAAATTAAAAGTGTTAAGATTTCTCTTGAACCAGAACCAGATCAAAGTTCTCATTGCCCTAATTCAAATGGTGTGAACGACACTCAAAACCGAGCTCGTATGAAGAAGTTAGAGCAAGTCAAAGTTTAGGTTTGACTTGGACAGGTGGCAGGAGAAGATGACGTGGCAGGATTCTTAGAAAATGGGGAGGCGCCAAGTGGTAGGTCACCATTGGTCCCACATTTCGCTTATCGTAGAAGGCAGAGGTCAATGGTTTCAAATCAGCCCTAGGCAAGAAAAGTTGCGATGCCATAATTACATATCGCAATCGCAAAAGGAAAGTGTTTACGAATCGGCCATAGTAGGATCCAAGTTGCGATTGGGATATCGCATATCGTGAATCTGAGATGGATCAAGTGTTAAAGAATCAGCCTCGACAAAGCCAAAGTGCGATGTGATAAATCGCAATCGTAGATCACAAGGAGAAGCGGTTAAGGAATTGGCCCCCGGTAGACCCAGAGTGTGATGCGATAAATCGCAATTGCAGACTGCAAGGGGAAGCGTTCAGTTGGTTATATACCACACACACACACACACACATATATTTAAACCGAAATCGGTGGGATTCGAACCCACCACCGGCCTCACCCACGCAGCGGCTCCACAAAGCCCAACGCAAATGCTAATCATGCCATGGATCCAACTAAAGCCGCCCAAAAATACACGGCAAGTTGGGAGGGGAAAGATTTGATCCCACGACCTCTCCACCTCAGGAACTATGCTTAACCAACAAGCCAGTGGTGGCGGCTTTGTAAAGACTGCCACCCAACTTTTTTTAATTGTCATTTCTCACAGGCACGGGGGAAGGGCAACGGTGAGCAGAGCAGACTTAAACAGTGCGGCGGAACTCGAATATGGTGGAAATGGAGAGCAGTGTAGAGACAAAACCATGATTTCCAGTTTCAAGAGGCAGAACCATGATGCCATGGATTTCGAGACAGAGAATCCTTTGCAAAAATATTCCTTGATTCTTGAAAGATTCCATGGGGAGGTAAATTTTCATTTTGTTAGAATGATATGAAGTTTACAGTCATTTTAACTAGAATTTCGTAGGGAATGCGATGGTGAAATCAGAATCACCAGCTAATCAGAATAGTTGCAGATTCCTCGCAGAGAAGAATCTTTGAAGAATCTTGAAGGAATCTTCCAGATTCCTTAGAGGTTGAAATTCGCCAGAGTCAAAATGCAACCAACTTTATACTCAAAAGTCTCAGAATCTTGCAAGGATCATGATGGCGAGATCAGATTTGTGATCTGAATTTCATATCTCTAGTCAGCCCAGAGAATAGAGTCTTTGGATAATCATGGGGAATCTAAAAGATTCCTACAGTCCCAAATTTTGATGGTGTTAGAATTCGACAAATGGATAGTCGATTTTACACCTCTCAATGATAGAAATTCAGTGGTGCAGTGAGGTTTTGCAGTAGAGCCTTCCATTTTTCATTCAACTTCATAGGTGAAGGTACATGAATCAATCATGTCATGTTTTCCTTCATAATTGCCGAGATGATGTATTATGATCCCTGCTTGATGTTATGATGTGGGGTCACTTTTGCCACATTATTTGAGATGTATGTATTGTTTTTGAGATCCTTGTGTAACTATGTTGAAGGGATACTCATTTTCACATTATGTGAGATCATTTTAGTTTTTGATGCTGAGAGGTAGCCTACTTGAGTGAGAATTCCTGTAAGCGGAATGTCTCAAGGAGAGACAAGCCACTCTTGTTTGAGGGAATATGACCTTGCTATGACAAAGTGTTGTCCATGTACATCATCATCATTTCCAGCATCATATCAAGCGGCCTCCACCATCTTGACACTGGGCCCGGAGACGTAGTCCACACTGGACAAACTACGTTACCAAATGTATCGTGTTTTGATTTGTTGATCTTGTCATGTTTCCTCTTGTTTAAGCATGCACATGTGTTTCTTTATGCTCTTTTTAATGCAATTATAACAACATCATAGAAGTAAAAGATCTTGGATGATTCTGGTCATTGAAGGAACCCAGATCAAGTTTGGTATCGGAGCAGTCTTCTCACTGATGTGAATTTCAAGCGTGAACAATGATTGAACATGCAACAATGGGGGATGACAAAGACATGTACGAGGCCATGCTTAGGATGTCCAAAATGGTGGACATGTTGTATGAATCTTATGAGAGACAGGAGAAAGAAAGAGCAGAGAATGATGCTCCATCCACACCTTCCAATGTACATTCATCGCCTTCATCATCTTCTCATCATTCGAATGAGGAGATCAACCATAGTCTTCAAGCAGATAACATTGAATTGAATATGCTTCTACGAGAAGAGAAAGAGGAGAAGCATCGATTTCAGCTTCAGTTGCAAGCCACAGAGGCATCCTTGGAAGAATTGAAGTGAAACGATCGAAGCCTTAAAGTAAAGGATGTTGAATTAAGGAGGCTTCTACAAGAAGAGAAAGAGGAGAAGCAATGACTGTAGCTTGAGCTACAAGCCACGACAGATGCCTTGGAGGAGTTGAAGTGCAGCGTAGGATTAGAAAAGCGCTCATCACCTGTTTCGAAATTGACATCTAAGGTAAATAGTTGTGATAATTCTTCATTTGCATCTTCACAACTGACATGATACCCATTACAAGAACTGACATGAAACTCCTTACCAAGATGGAGTACAAAGGAGGAGGACTTGGTGCTAATGGCCAAGGCATGACTCAACCATTGGAGGTTGTGCAAAGACCTTGATTCGTAGGCTTGGGATACACCGAAGGAGAATGCTCAAAGGTGTCAGATGCTTTCGAGACATTTTCAAAACCATCAAGGAAAGAGAACGATGGGAATACATCATCATCACCCCATGACAGTGCACATTACAGAGAAAAAGTTGAGGCAAGCTCTCATCGCCATAATGGCATTAGAGACAACCAGGAAAGGTATAACAAGTCTCAGTATTCTAATGTTCATTTTGATTACAATCATGTTGTTAATGATTAACATAAATCACGACATCGAAAAATATGTAGTTTCTGTAGTTTACATAACCATGTATTTTCTGAGTACTGGAAGAGAATAACAACATGAAAAAGGATGAGGTGTGAAAGACCCTCTCAATAGCAGGCAAAGAAGAAGGTAAAGCAGATCTAGAGGAAGAAGTCTTATTGTAGTCATTGCAACATAAGTTGTCATCAAAGAGCCACGTGTTGGAGGCTCCATCCAAAGCAACGTCGCAAGGAAAAAGCATCTGTGCAGAAACCAGTCAGTGAAAATGTTCAACAAGTAAATCCGGCACAGTCATTATGGTTCACTTTGCTGAGTAAGAAATGGGTTTTTTTAGATTGGGTAGCTTATAATGGCCTCACTTTGTTAATCATGTGTTGTGGTTTAAATTGTAAAAGTGATAATGTGTTTTCCATCACTTATTTAAGCAACAATGATATTTTAGCCTTGTTTTGATAGCTGGAGTATTGTTTCCATTTTGATGTAAACTTGACCACAAAGGATGTGTTATAAACTCGTGGCAAGTATGGGATATTTGGGTCATTAGTTGGTCATGTAAATTAAGCATGAAATTTGTAGAAATGTACTACAGGTTTGTAGAGGATGCATGTGTTGGCTCATCGCTTATGGCTCTGAAGGACAAAGGTGAAGGAGAAGGAAGGGTGGCCTATCAGGACACTTGTGGTGCAGACGATGTACAAAGTTGCAGATTATTTTCATGCTTTTGGAGGACCAAAAGCTCCTCAGTGAGGAGGATTAATCTAGGTGGCTCCAGACATGCAGAAGTCTAAGAGGGCTCAGAAATGGTCAAAATTCAAAGTGGTTAGATGGATCTCAAACCAACACCAGATTGAAGTTCTTATGTCCCTGATTCCAATGGTGTGAATGACACTCAAAACCAAGACCGTATGAAGAAGTTAGAGCATGTCAAAGTTCAAGTTTGACTTAGATAGGTGGCAGGAGAAGATGACGTGGCAAGACTCTTAGCGAATGGGGAAGTGCCAAGAGGCAAGTTTCCATTGGTCCCACATTTTTCTTATCGCAGAAGGCAAAGGTCAATGGTTTCAAATCAGCCCTAGGCAAGAAAAGTTGCGATGCGATAATCGCATATCGCAATCGTAAAAGGCACGTGTTTATGAATCGACCTCGGTAGGATCCAAGTCGCAATTGTGATATCATATATCGCGGATTTGAGGTGGATCAAGTGTTAAATAATCGGCCTCGGCAGAGCCAGAGTGCGATGCGATAAATCGCAATCGCAGATGGCAAGGAGAAGTGGCTAAGGAATCAGCCCTTGGTAGAGCCAGAGTGCAATGCAATAAATCACAATCACAAATCACAAGGCGAAGCGGTCGATTGGTTATATATATATATATATATATATATAAAAACCGAAACCGGTGGGAGTTTAACACACCGTCGGTGAGTCCGTCGGCCTCGCCCACACGGCGGCTCCACAAAGCAAAACGCAAACGCTAATCATGCCATGGCTCCAACTAAAGCCGCCCAAAAATACACAATAAGCTTGGAAGGGTGGGATTTGATCCCCCGACCTCTCCGCCTCAAGAAATCCACCTAACCAACAAGCCAACGGTGGCAGCTTTGTAAATTTCGCCACCCAACTTTTATTTAATCGTCATTTCTCATACGCACAAGGGAAGGGCAACGGTGAGTGGAGCAGACTTAAACAGTGTGGCAGAACTCGGATATGGTGGAAACCGAGAGAATTCCAGAGACAGAATCATGATTTACAGTTCCAAGAGGCAGAACCATGATGGCATGGATTTCAAGACAGAGAATCCTTTGCAGAGATTATTCCTTGATCCCTGAAAGATTCCATGGGGAAGTAAATTTTCATTTTGTTTGAATGATATGAAGTTTATAGTCATTTTAACCAAAATTTCCTATGGAACGCGATGGAAAAATCAGAATCACCAGTTGAGAAATAGATTTGTAGATTCCCAGCAAAGCAGAATCTTTGAAGAATCTACAGGGAATCTACCAGATTCCTTGGAGGTTGAAATTAGCTAGAGTCAGAATGCAGCCAACTTTATACTCAAAAGTCTCAGAATATCACAAGGATCATGATGGAAATATCATATTTGTGATCTTAATTTCAGATCTTCATTCAGCCCAAAGAACAGAATCTCTGGAGAATCACGGGGAATCTAAAAGATTCCTACAGACCCAGATTTTGACGGTGTCATAATTCGACAAATGGACAGTCAATTTTACACCTCTCAATGCCAGAAATTCAGTGGTGCAGTCATTTTTTGCAGTTGAGCCTTCCATTTTTTTGTTAAACTTCAGAGGTGAAGGTACATGAATTAGTGATGTCGTGTTTTCCTTCATAATTGTCGAGATGATGTATTATGATCCATGATTGATGTTATGATGTGGGATCACTTTTGCCACATTATGTGAGATGTATCTAGATTTTCAGTCCATGTATTTTTATTGAGATCCCTGTGTAACTATGTTTAAGGGATACTCATTGCCACATTATGTGAGATCATTTTAGTTTGTCATGCTGAGAGGTAGCCTTCTTGAGTGAGAATTCCTGTAAGCGGAACGTCTCATGGAGAGACAAGCCACTCTTGTTTGAGGGCATATGACCTTGCTATGAAAAAGTGTTTTCCATGTACATCATCATCATTTCTAGCATTATATGAAGTGGCCTCCACCATCTTGACACTGAGCCCGGAGACGTAGTCCACACTGGACGAACTCCGTTATCAAATGTCTCATGTTTTGACTTGTTGATCTTGTCATGTTTCCTCTTGTTTAATCATGCACATGTGGTTCTTTATGCTCTTTTAAATGCAATTCTAACAACATCACAAAAGTAAAAGATCTTGGATGATTCTGGTAGCTTAAGGAACCCGGATCAACTGGAGCATTTGTAAGAAACTACTTCAACTTCTCAAAACTTGTTGCACATTCCTCGGTCCATTCAAATTTCTTTCCTTTCCTTTGTAATTATGTAATAGGATATGAAATGTGTGGTAAGTTCCTTATGAACCTCCTATAGTAACATGTTATCCCCATGAATGATATGACCTCATCCACATTCCTAGGAGCTGCCCACTCCATGATAGCTCTAATCTTTTCCCGATCCACTACTATGCCTTCCTTGGAAACAACATGTCCCAAGTAATGTACCTTTTTCTAAAAGAAGTTGCATTTACTAAGCTTGGAATACAGTTGTTGCTCTTAGAAATCTCAATATTGTTGCTAAGTGTTATGCATTATTTTCCTCATTCTTATAGTATATCAATATATCATCAATGAATATTATCACAAACTTGTCCAAGTAAGGATGAAACACATTGTTCATCAAGCACATAAAAGTAGCTAGAGCATTAGTCAAACCAAAAGGAACCACAACAAACTCATAATGCTCGTACCTAGTTTGGAAAACAGTCTTGTAGATGTCCTGTTTTTGATGCATACCTAATGATATCCTGATCTCAAATCAATCTTTGATAACATTGTTTCTCCCTTCAACTGATCAAACAAGTCATCAATCCTCGGCAATGGGTACCTATTCTTGATCATCACCCTTTTCGGTTGCCTTTAATAAATGCACAACCTGAGAGTACCATCCTTCTTCTTCATTAACAATACTAGTGCACCACAAGGTGATACACTTGGTATAATGTATCCCTTATCAAGCATTTCCTTCAGCTGTAACTTCAATTCCACCAAATCTGGAGTGCTCATCCCGTAAGATGCCTTCGATGTTGGTGTTTCCCCTGGTACCAACTTAATAGAAATGTCCACTTCCCTATGGAAATGAAACTCTGAAATCTCTACTAGAAACACATCCTGAAAGTACTACAATATAAGGTAATATTGATGGTACTGGACCCACCAACATTCAAGGGATCTTCCCAATGTGAAGTCCCAATTAGGCCTCACACGATTTGGTGTAGGATTCCCATCCAGTATAAAGACCCAGTTGCTGAATTCTTAAATATTTGCCTTAGATCTAGATGTCAACAAGAGAGAGGGATGCAAAAGTGTCTTCAAAAAGCAAGGGGTTGTGCCTGGTGAGTGTTCATTTGTAATTGTTTCAAGGTTATTCTACTTTGGAGGGGGGAGAAAAGTGAGCCTCTAAGTGAGAGGTAATAGTGCCACCCAGGAAGAGACACATGTGAACTAGAAGGGTCCGTCTAACATCCAATGGAATAGTCCATAGTGGACGTGATAGTAATTACAACTAATAAATGAAGAAATATATGTCTAATATCTCATGGAAAAGTCCACAAGGATGGGATAGAAATAAAAACCATTACAACACATTCCTAATAACATAAGTATTAAAATTAACCAAAATAGTTCAACTATATTAGCACATGTGAAAGCAAACATGAAATACAAACATCCACAGAATAGTATTACAAACATTCATATTCCATGCATGAGGAATGTGCTAGCCTTGAAGGATTCTATTATCAAGTAAAAGTTCCAAGACACATGTTTACAATGTACATCACTAGCCCCAATACTGGAGCATTAGAGCCACTCCTTTCTCCTCAAAGAACTAGTTGATCTCTCTAATGCCTTGCAGGAGGAGCCAAGGTGAAAATTCCTTTACTCATACAATGAGGGAGTATATATAACCAAGGGTGACTCTTTGACTACCCTCATGACTATTTGACTTCCTATGACTTTTCAACTTACATGACTCTTTACATTCCATGTGTGTCCTTTGGACTTCCACTTTACAATACATTTTGAATACAATATGCATGATCCACAATAGTGATGTGGCATATGAATGACCACTCATGACATGACATGACATTGTTGACATGGACTACTTGATGTTGTGGCAATGTCAAGTCATTGTTGCTGTTAAGTGCTAGATGTCTTCTTGCGGATGCTTTCTCTTCACCTTTGCATGACTTGGTGATACAAAAGCTTCAATGATCTTTAGTCTTGGATGGTGGTCGCAAACTTGTATCCATTTGCTTTCTCTTGGTTGATCAACTTGTGAGTTCAGATACATGAGAGTATTTAGGCATGCTTCCCTCCTTCTTCCCCATTCTCCATTATCTTTCCATGACATGATAGTGTACTTGTTCCTGCAATTCACTCATGATGAGATGGCATCAATCCGAAAACTCCCTAGTCTAAGATGATGCATTTTGATCCACCAACTAAGCTCGAGACAAGTGATAGGCTGGGAAGAGGGACACAGTGGCTGCATAGTGCACAGTTCTAGCAGTCAAGGGGAATAGCTTGAGCTCTAAGACTGCGCAATGCGCAGCTTAGGGAGGCCTCAAGGAAAATACTGTGTAATTTTTGGAGCCAATGAGTTTAGACAGAGGTAATGGACACTAGGAGAGCCAATTGCACATTTTTGGGTGTCAAGTGAGGATAGGATTCTGTGCATATGTGAATTTCAAGCACTCAGGGGATGAGCTTGAGGCTTGAAGAAGAGAATTGTGCAATTCAAGCTAGGTTGGAGGACATAACTGTGCAATTCTCGGGATCAAGGTCGGGACTTGGGCATAGGAATTGCGTAGTGCATCAGCCTTGGGAGACAGGGATTGATCATTATGTAGTATCAAGAAGCAAGTTCGTAGCTTAGAGGGATGAGACTGCATATTGTGCAGTTCAGTTGGGGCTCGGTGAAGCTAAGTTGCTTAGTCGGGAAGATTTTCTGAAAATGGCTAAGTGTGGGATGGGTGATGAACTGTGATGAACCTTAACTATGATCACACGCGTAGCATAATTTGACGACATGAAAACATAGATCATTTAAACACATGAAAAAATAATTTCCCTCCATGTGACTACCTTATGAAAAGATACGACAAGTGCGACACTTAAGATAGACTTTGGGACGACTGCAACGACACGTGTGCGACAGGTGTATGGGTGCGGCGAATGTTTAAATAGTTAGAAAAACTCATATACACAAATATAGACCTTTGAAACCATCAGAATAGGCTTGCAAACATTTCATGACAACCAAACATGCCAAAATGTGACAATCAACCCAACATGCAAAAGGGAACAAAGCACTACAAGAAATCTCATGAAATAAGCTTCAATGTTCATGAAAACAATGTAAAAGACCAAGGAAGGCTCCAAAATTGAGTGTAAGCCAAAATTTTGGAGGGTATTGTAGCAACTACAACACTTTTTGACACACTGGTTAAACTCCGACTTCTCTGTCTTGGTTTACTTCTTTTGTGCAGGGCCTTGGTTCTTTAGGGGGTATTGATTCATCATGCAGATTACTTTGGCCTTCCCACTTACCCCATGAATAGACATGGTCCCCTCTATACCTTCTCAGTTGAACATAACATAAGATTCAACATAATCACAATGTTTTGAGTTGGGAAGGGTAGTGTAGCTCACGAGCTTAAGATTTTCAGAGTATAGTTTTTCATCCCTGGTGTTGCTCCACTGCTAGCAGGCTTGGACAATACACCGACAGAGTCACACAGGAACACAAAGATTGCTCTACTGCCAGCGAGCCTGGACAATACCCCTATGGAGTTTCTTGCTTCACCTCTCTACATAGGAAGCCTTTCTCTTCTTTCACCTTTATTTATTTATTTAAAGATAAATGTGCATCGACACTTATTTATTTTGGGGTGAAAGAGGGATCCCAACTTATTGAGAGAAGAAGAGGTTTCTCCTTCAGAGAAGCATATAGAAACCTCTAATTTAGATTTGCTCGTTTGGATTTTTCCCCTTCTCCATCACTACTACTTGGATAAGCTTGAAGACACCAAAATAGAAAAACCAAGTATAGGCATGAGATTTATGGACTAGACATGGGTTCACGGTTGGACCAAAACTCTCCTTACGAACGAATCACATTTTCCATTAGAACTTCATTGGCCAAAATATGTAACCAACACAAGGAAGATGGAAAAAAGGCTAGCCAAACACTGAAATGTCAGAATACTCTTTATATTTTTTCCACACACATGCTTAGAATCCGCAAGATGTTCATGCACAACACTTATTCACATAACGAAGACCAAAACATAAACTCCAATAATAAAGAAACAACAAAAGGAAATACTATGTACACACTGTATTGCACAACCCCATATCTTCATTGAAATTGTTGTTTTAAGTCTTAGCCATTAACAAGGAGAGAGTCAATATTTCTGTCAAGTGATTGAAGACAATAAATGTGTTGGCCAATATTTTCGTGCACCGTGAATGGCCCAATCCACAGGGACTGAAACTTAGTGTGTTTTCCTTTGTCCTCGTGGGATTTATCCCACTTTAAGACTAAGTCACCCACACTGAAGTTGTTTTTCCCTGCATACTTCTTTTCAAACCACCTCTTGATATGATTTTGGTGAAGTGAAAATTTTTATTTTTCTTTCAACCTTTCTTCCTATAGATTATGAAGGGTATCCATCCTACGATGTACTAACAAACATGACTTTCCATGGGATTCTTGTGAGAGTTGGAGAGCAGGAAAGTAGATTTTGGGTGGGAGGATGGCTTCTTTTCCATACACCAGGAAGCAAGGGGAGGTGTTCAAGGAAGGTTTTGGCATGACTCAGTCATCCCATAAGGAATTTACCAAAGTGGAGTGTCATTTTTGTTGCTCAAAGAATATGGTATTTTTGATAATGCGGATTAGGTTCTTATTCATGGATTCAGCAAGTCCATTCCCCTGTGAATAATAATTAGCTGAATGTTTCAATGTGATGCCATTTTCTAATGCAAAATCATAGAGTCTTAGCGATCAGAAGTATGTTTCATTTTCGAAAACAAGTGAAGTATGAATGTCGAACATGGAAATGATGTTCCGCTGCAGGAAGCTAATTAATTCCTGATCATTCACTTGTTTGAGTGGAACTACGTCTATCCATCGCGTGAAGTAATATGTGGCAGTTAGGATGTAGCTGTGCTACTTTGATGAATGTAGGAAAATTTCCCCAATAATATCGAAGCCCCACTGTTGAAAAGGTTCTTCCACTGCAATGGGTTGCAATGGGGTAGTTGACTTCTTGTTTCTATCGACACACCTTTGACAGATCAAACACTTGTGGGTGTAAGCATGAGCATCTGTGAATAATTTAGGATATTAAAAGTCGGCCTACATAACCTTATGCACCATTGTGTTTCCTACAAAGTGTCCATCGATTGGTTCATCATGGAGATCAAACAATACCTTTTCTTAATCATGTGCTTCCAAACACCTGAGTAGTACTCCGTTGTGATGGTTTTTGAATAATACCCCATGTACCAACTGATAAGATAATGTTTTAAGACTAAGTGCCCTCTTCTACCATGTAGAAAAGTGAAAGGGAACTGTGTCGTGCTCAAGGTATTGCCTCACATTTGTGTACCAAGAGTTTGTGCTAGTAGTGGGGGAGGCTCGCTCAATGTTGTATATCTAAATTTCTTGCTCCAATCATGAAAGATCTTCTTCTTCCTTTGTTTTTATTGTTTCTTCCGTTAGTGGACAAATACCATGGCCTTTGATTATGTGAATTGGCTTGATTTATAGGTCATATTCTTGCAACCCGGTCATCCAATTCAATCTCCTTTCACCCATCTCTTGTTAAACAAGAAATTATCTTACTGTTGGGTGCGAGACAAAGATAACACAATGATTGTTAAATAGATAGGGACAAAAATGCTTTACCGCCTTGTATATTGAATAAGCATGTTTATACACGGTGGGTTAATCCTCTGGTCCTTGCAGACTTGCGCTCATGAAGGAGATAGGTTGCTCATTGTTCAATTCATCCTTCTGAGTGAGTACAACAACAAGAGAGGTGTCAAAAGCAAAAGTGTAGAGAAATAAATATTTATTGAATTGTTGTACAATGTCAGTGCTTCTGCTATATCCTTCTTAATATGGGAAAACACATCATTTTCCCTTTTATCCCATTTATAAATTGCATCCTTCTTCACCATCTCACGTATTTTCTTGATAACTTGAGTTTGGTCAGAAATGAACTTGCAGAGGAAATTGATTTTCCCCAAGAAGGACTGCATAGCCTTCTTATTCAATGGGAAGGGAATCTGCATGATTGTCCTGACCTTGTTCGAGTCTACCTTAATCCCACTTTTGGAAATAATGTGGCCTAAGAGATTACCCTTGAACACTGTGAAAATACTTTCCTCGGGATTTAAGGATATCTCGTACTTTCAACATCACTTAAAACTATTCTTTAAGTAGCATATGTGGTATGACATCTATTTGGAGAACATTGTTACATCGTCAAGATAGACCACTACACTCCGCCCAATCAGTCCACGGAAAGCGATGTCCATAGCACGTTGGAATGTTGCACCAACATTGATTAGCTCAAATGGAATTTGTTTAAATGTGAACATGCCCCACTTTGTTTGGAATGTTTTAAGTTTTTCAAGAGCTACGACCAAAACTTGGTTGTATCTGGAATAGCCATCTAACAAAGAAAAAAATTTAGACCTCGATACTGTTTGCAATATTTATTCCATGGATGGCATGGGGTAGTTTCCCTTGTCTGAGGCATAATTTAGATTTCATAAATCTACACACAGGCAAATTTCCCTAGACGTCTTCCTCATCGGGACCAAATTTGACACCCATTATGAGTGCCACACTCTGTATATGATTCGGGCATCCAACAATTTTGTCAACTCTTTATGAATAAGAGACTCAAGCATTGGATATACTTTCCTTAACTTCTATTGGAATGGATTGGCGCCTTCCTTTATCAGTATCATGTGCGAGATGATTTGTGTGTCATATGTTTTAAATTCATTGTACGTCCATGTGAACACATCTCGGTACTTCCTGAATAAGTGAATAAAGGCTTGCCACTCTTATGATGTACAACAAGTACCGAGGTTGACATACTTTGGATATTTTTATGTTCCCAAGTTAATTTTCTCGTGTGACAGTGTGGAACTATGGGTCTTAGCATTGACAGGTCCCTAGAAGCGATTCTGTAGGTCATACAACTTCTCTAATGATACCACACCCTTGGGTATGAGGTTTCCTTTGCTTGCACTGATTGCATCCTGCAATGCCTTTTCGTGCTCATACTCATCGGTGATTGTGTTTTTGAACACATAAGCATTCCTATGAAGCACAATATCTGTTGGTCATCATAAAAAATGCATAAATTAGTGATATTGTCAGGGACGGAGGGCTTATAAATAATTTCAACAAAAAAAATGTCCCTCAATGGTGACAACCTAGAGGCAACATTTCTAATGCATCCGCAACTACATTACACATTCTTCAAATATAAATAATATTGAAAGCTTCGAAATGTGAAATAAAAAGCCATACCTCTTGTTGATAACTTATAAGATGAGGTGACACAAAATGTATGGTATTGCGTACCTATCACACCACAATTTTTGAGTCACCTACCACTTTCAGGATGGAAACATTGAGGTCAATGGATCTTTGTAAGCCCAAGATGAGTGCTTCATACTCTGCAATGTTGTTCATTCACTCAAATTCCAATCGGCTAGAGATCAAATGCTTTCTTTGCAACGAGTCTATTAAAACACAACCATCTCCAGATCCCTCCCACATTTTGGGACCATCGAAGTACAAAGACCATATATCATATGTACAGGGACTGGGAACTACATTAGTATTGCTACAAATACTGCTAATTGTACAAATGTCATTATCACTAGTTGCACTAAGAAGGAGATCCAACTATGTATCTGGTGGAACTCGGGATGGTTGCAGAAGATAACACCCTAGTTGGGTTTCCAAGAAGAAATTTCCAAAAAGTAGTTCTGCGAAAGCCATCGGTTCATTTTTTCGTCCAAGGGAGTGACAATGTGTTTCATATATATTTTTGAATCCACTTATATCTGATTATTTCTTCCCTTATACAGAATCCATAGATGTGACTAGTCCATGGCAAAATACCCTTGTAGTTTTCTAGACCAATCTTTGCCCAACAACACTATGTATACTTCCGGAATGTCCACAATCACTATGTTGATACATTGGTGGACCCATCCGCTGAATGATAAATAGATGATGAAATATCTGAGTTCACCAATCGCATGGACATGAGTTTTTTCCAAATGAATAATCTATGCATTTTTTTGGTCCCATTTTGCATTGATTTTCTTAGCAACAGATAATGGCATTACATTCACCGATATACTAGAATCAACCAAGCAATTATGTACATTGAAATTAAATATTTCAAAAGTTAACAAGAAATGTGGGAAGAGAGTATTTGCATTCATCGTTAAAGTGTTAAGTACAAATTCTAGAGAACTAGAATACTTACTAGATCCCTTGTCTGAAGAGTTAGCATTACCTATAGAGGTCTGCCCAAGTGCCTATAAGAGGATGTCATGTTGGCTCATGATATTTGTTAATTCAAACATTGAAATGTTCACATGAACCTTATTCATGTCATCAACGATGTTTGTGGCTTCCAGAGTGATGGTTTTGTCCTTACTTCTCACGGAATCACTTTTCATTGAGATTTCTTTCCCAAACTTTCTCTGATTGTCCTATGCTGAGTTGACCGGTGGGTTGATTTCTCTTAACATATTTTCTTTAAATTTGTGCTTCGGCAACTCAACTATAGTGGTTGGCCCTTGCCTTCTTAGGTTGTACTAGTTGGTCTTCTTCTGGGTCAAACCATCACTCAGAGATTTCTTATCGACAACATTCTTTTGGGTTGTGAGTATACAATTGAACATGTTTATTGCATGCCCGATGCTTGGAGTTTCATCGGCAATAAAAAAATCTTCCTTTTCTTCTATAGGCTCAGTCTTCTCTTCATCCATTACTGCATCAACAAGATGTGTAGAAAACATGATCATGGCTTGATTACATTGTGGGATTTTTTTTTCTAATTGACATTCTTCATGATACGAACAGTATTGATCTGTGCCCAAGTGTTCAATGTTCAATACAACATTGGAGCTTTATGCAGACTTTTCCAGTTGGTTGCTTCAACTACCAGAAGTTGCAGTCCTTCTGAATAGGTTGAATCTGGGAGGCATGTTGCTCACAGTGGTCTCACTTGACCTCTATTTGATCTCTGCCATCTCATTAGACAGAGACTTGACAAGACGGGTCAAGATTTCAAGATTATATGGTTCTTTTTTTGGCCCTGCTCATAGAGGCCTGAGACCTCTTACCCATGTCTTTGGAGTATTTTGTTGGTTCATCATATGAAATGACTCTGATTTCGAACAAGTCCTTCTCAAAAATGATAACCTCTTCATAATTTTCCGTTAGTGTTTGTTTCATAGTTCATTTCACAAACTGCGTAATGTTTGTTGGCAAGGTAGAAGTGTAGTAATATATTGTGATGGATTCATGAGGTTTCGTGTTTTCTGAAAAATGTTCAAGATGTGATTGAACCTCTAATTGAAATATTTCACCTTTTCCTTTTTCTCCATATGAATATTACCTAACTCTTTCAATAACATGGTTGGGGTCTTATCATCAAAAAAAACTTCAAGGAAGATCCTCTTAAACCCCCTCCAATTCTGGATGGAGTTCGAACGAAGGTTGTGATACCATACAACTGCTATACCATCCAAGGTACATGGAAAAAGTCTACATGCAACATCATCATAATGTCCCTCAAGTGCTTGCATATTTAGGTAAAAGTTGTCCAGATGGTCTTCAACCTTCACTCTTTTATCAAGGTCATACTTCGTTAAAAGCTTCTCTGAATGCTTTTGCATCCTGTGTAGAAAACCTAGAAGTGCAAGTGGGCCCTGAGTCATCTAGTCTAGACTTTGGTATACCATGTATTTTTCTTTGTTTTCCTCCTCTTATTTTTCAGGATCCGATGGCTCTTCTTCCTCTTCCTCTTGTTTGCCTGACCCATAGAAAGTTGTGTCTGAGAGTAGAATATTATCTCCGTCACCACCGTGAAAGAGTGGAGGCTCTTCTTGTCTTTCCACAGAGCCTGTTAATTATTCAAGAGTGGAAAGAACCACATCTTGAAGAGTATAAACTACTATCCCTGTGGGGGTGGTCTTGTTCTTCTTCAGAGAATATGGAAGACTGATTACTCCCAGAATCAATCTAACAACTTTTGAAAATTAACAGGTTATAGGGCGGATGGCCCGAATTTGATCATATGGGATTTCACGTTCAGGCCTAGGCTGAGAAGAGTCACCAACTTCAAAAGCATGATTCAGGGAGGTGCAATGAACATTTTTTCCTTGACAGGAATATGGGATGATGGGGTTGGTGGGGTTATCAGCCATCAAACACTGGCTTCCCTCCTTGTAGCGCCAAAAATGTTGATGATACTAGACCTGCCAACATTCAGGGGATCTCCCCAATGTGAAGTCCCAATTAGACCTGACATTGTTAGGTGTAGCATTCCCATCTGGTATAAAGTCCAGGTTGTCGAATTCTTAAAGTTTTTCCTTGGCTCTAGATGTCAGCAAGAGAGAGGGATGTAATGGTGTCTTCAAAAAGAAAGGGGGTGTGCCTAGTGAGTGTTTAGTTGCAACTGTGTCAAGTTTCTTCTACTATGGAGAGGGGAGAAAAGTGAGCCTCTAAGTGAGAGGTAATAGTACTACCCAGGAAGAGACACACGTGAACCAGAAGGGTCCATCTAACATCCAATGGAATAGTCTACAATGGATACGATGGTCATTACAACCAATAAATGAAGAAATATCTATTTAATATCATGCGGAATAGTCCACAAGGATGGGACAACAATAAAAACCATTACAACACATTCTCAACAAGATAAGTACTAAAATAATCGAAATCGTTCAACTATCTTAGCACATGTGAAAGAAAACATGAAATAAAAACATTTGTAGAATAGTCTTACAAGCGTTCATAGTCCATGCATGAAGAATGTGTTGGCCTTGAAGGCTTCTTGTTATTAAGTAAAATTTCCAAGACACATGTTTATAATGTACATCACTAGCCCCAATAGTGGAGAATTAGAGCCACTCCTTTCTCCTCAAAGAACTAGTTGATCTCTATAATGCCTTGTGGGAGGAGCCAAGGTGAAAAGTACTTTGCTCATACAATGAGGGAGTATATATGACCAAGGGTGACTCTTTGACTAACCTCATGATTGTTTGACTTCCTATGAATTTTCAACTTACATGACTCTTTACATTCCATGTGTGTCCTTTGGACTTCCACTTTACAATACATTTTGAATACAATATACATGATCCACAATAGTGATTTGGCATATGACCACTCATGACATGACATTGCTGACATGGAATGCTTGATGATGTGGAAATTTCAAGTCATTATTGCTTCTTATTGTTGGATTTCTTCCTGAAGATGATTTCTCTTCACCTTCACATGCCTTGGTGATGTGGAATCTTTAATGATCTCTAGTCTTGGATGGGGGTCGAAAGATTGTGTCCCTTCCCTTTCTCTTGATTGATCAAATTGTGAGTTCAACTACAAGAGAGTCTTTAGGCATGCTTCCCTCCTTCTTCTCCTTCTCCATCATCTTTCCATGACATGATAGTGTACATGTTCCTATAATTCACTCATGACGAGACGACATCAATCTGAAAACCCCCTAGTCTAAGATGATGCATTCTAATCCACGAACTGAGCCCGGGACAAGTGACAGACTGGGAAGAGGGACTCAGTGAGTACGCAATGTGCAGTTCTAACAGTTTAGGGGGAATATCTTGAGCTTCGAGACTACGTAGTGTACAACTCAGGGAGGCCTAAAGGACAAGACTGCGTAGTTTCTAGAGCCAGCGGGGTCAAGCTAAGGGAATGGACATTGGGGGTGAAAAATGTACAGTTTTTGTTGTCAAGGGAGGATGGGATTCTACACAGATGTGCAGTTCAAGAACTCAAGAAATGATATTAAGGCTTGAATGTGTGAAGTGCGTAGTTCAAACCATGTTGGATGACATAACTGCGTAATTATGGGGGTCAAGGTCGGGACTTGGGCATAAGAAATGTGCAGTGAAACAGCCCTGGGAGACAGGGAGTGTGCATTATGCAGTATCACACAACAAGGTCACAACTTAGAGGGTTGAGACTTCACATAGTGCAAATCAGTTGGGGCTCGGTGAAGCTAAGTTGCTCGATCGGGAAGGTTTCTCAAAATGGCTATCTGTGGGATGAGTGATGAACCTTAAATATGATCACACACTTAGCATAATTTGATGACAGGACAACATAGATCATCCAAACACATGAAAAAATCATTCCCCTCCATGTGACTTCCTTACGAAAATATACGATAAGTGCGACACTTAAGATAGACTTTGGGACGACCGTGATGACACTTGTGCAACAGTGCTCAGGATTTTTTGTATGGGTGTGAGAAATGTTTACATAATTAGAAAAACTCATATACACAAAGAAAAACCTTTGAAACCATCAGAATAGGCTTGGAAACATTTCATGAATGCAAAACATGCCAAAAGACAATAATTAACCCAACATGCAAAAGCGAACAAAGAACTACAAGAAATCTCATGAAATAAGCTTCAATGTTCACGACAACAATGTAAAAGACCAAGGAAGGCTCCAAAATTGAGTGTAAGCCAAAATTTTGGAGGGTGTTGTAGCAACTACAACAGGTACCTCTTGAGGACTTCCACATCCTCAACATCCTTACCTTTATCACTGGAAATATGAACTGTAAACATTACACCCCCTTCCTGCAACTGCGCTTAACCTAAATAGTTGTAATCATCCTCACCGATGTATGTTTATTCTTTCACTGCAATATTATCTTTTCCCCATTATCATCCAGGTACTTAAAAGCCTTGTCATAACAATCTACTTTGGTCCTATGGAGGTACAACCAATCCATACCTAGAAGCATGCTATATGATCCCAATGGAAGCACATTTAGATGTGTTGATGTAGACATACCATTCATCTTAAATGCATAAGCTCTTACCCAATGATGAAATCTCTTCTTAGTACATGTAGCTAACTGCACCAACCAAGACTTTGCATGCACTTATTTTCTTAAACCACACTTATCCACCAGGTTAGGGTTAACATAACTATAATTTGATGTAGGGTCAATTAAAATAGAAATAACTCTATCACAGAGCTTACCTTCCATTTCAATAATGGATGCCTGATGATATTCTTACCTTTTTTCCATAGCTACATAAATCCTAGGAATGTTATGACCAACATCCCCAACTTCTTGTGCCTCCTGAGAATTATAGATTTTAGGTCTGCCACCCTGGTACAATGGTCAATCCTTCTTACGATTATCTTTTTTAAAAATCTAGCACTACAACGGTCCCCTACCATCACCTCTATTTGGTTGTTTTCCAAACAGTGACCCATGTCCCTTCTCAACTGTATTAAATTTCTTGTAAGGAACAACATTCTCTTTCTCACCTGCATCCTGAGAGCTTCCCCGGTTTGGTGACCACTTCCCTTTAACTTTCTCATTCCCCTTCAAATCATGTTTAGGCTCACCTTTATGCTTTGATTGCTCATAACAATCCTTTGGTTTCCTGACAACTTCCTCTAGTGACTGAGGCTCATCAAACTCAATTTGATCTCTATATGCTACTAGAAACCCATGAATGAACCTTGGAATCTTTCCTTTCTCATCCTTGAGGTAAAGAACCTAACTCAATATGTCTAGGAACCTACTATTATACTCATCATCTATCACGGAACCCATCCGCATCTCATAAAAATCCTTATATTTGTCATCACAATACCTTTTAGATAGGTACTTCTTCTTGAAGAGTCTCTCAAACTCATCCCAAATCAACTCTTCTTCTCGAATTCCTCTAACATTATTCACATCTTCCCACTAGATATTTTCTTTCCCTTTGAGACTGAAGGTGGATATCTTGGCTTTCATGTTCTCTAAATAGTTATGCAATCTAAAAAAAATCTTCATCCCAAGCAACCATGCCTCTACATATTTTGACTTCTTTATCTCTCCATCAAATGTAGGAGGCTTGACTTTCTTGAACTCCTCTGGAAAGTAATAATTCCTCCTATAAGGATGATGGTGATGATGATTATGTCTTCTAGAATGAAACCCATACATAACATTCCTCTTTTTAGTTTAACCCAATTATTTTCCACCTCTGACCATGTCCCCTCTGTCCAACCTATATTCTGACCGAGACCTGCTACCATATGCCCCATTAGCCTTATCTTCCTGTTCTTGACTAATCCTTATTTTTCCATGTCTCTACAAGTCTAACAAACTCTAAAGGATGATTGCATTGACCTCTGCCTACTTTTCCAGATCCCTTACAAGTATTTCCTAAGCCTCAACCAACTTGTCATTGTTTTCCTTGCAACTTCTGATCTCTGCCCTCAAACTCCTCAATGTGTCTACTATATCAAGAGAATACTCATCTCCTTGCTTCCCAATTGATCTATAGGGAGAGTCACGTGAACTGTAGTCCACCATTTTTCTCATCATCTTTGATTCTCTTCTTCCTACAAGTATACCATGTCAGATAAACCAAATAGATACCGCAATCAAAATCATACCTCAATAATGTTCAGGGGAGGCTTATCTCATCTGCAAAATAAGTCCACATTAGCATGATACATGTATAATCATAATCACATCAATATGCCAACATCATGCATGACAATACCAAATGCATACCATGACCTCATGCATGACAACCATAACCATGAAAATTCATACATAACCACATGCATCTAGCCCATCCAGTCCAAGTATTTGAACCATGCTCTGATACCACTATGTAATGCCACCTCCCACATTTGTTGGGTCATGTTATGTTCTTTCCACGACTAGCCGAGGGGGAGTTACACCGGGGGTGGTAGCACCCCTGTCAAGGGGTATATGGGGGTCTCCTCTAGATGGACCCTATATTACCTATGGTTTTGGGCGCGATGGTTTTCGGTCCATGGTATTATCTAGATCCGGTCAAGGGAACTACGGTTATGTTCTAATCCAGGGTTAATGGATTAGGGTTTATGGATGCTTCGGCATGTATATATATGTATTGTAACATTGAAAGGAACATAATGAAAAATCATTCTGGTAGTCTCGGTTTTGGGATCCAGGGGAAAATATCTGTGTATATTTGTTTTATGTGTTATGCTCTCGCCTTTGTTTATTTTTTGTTATTAGAATTTGTATACAGGTAATTTCTGTACGAGGTTAAAACCTACAACATTTACCCACTTTCACTGGCCTACAGGGGTAAACATGAGTGGAGGGATACTATTACATGACTCAACTCCCTAATTAAAGTCAAGGAAGTGGAATCCATAATCTAAAACTTTACTAACTTCCCTCGGGTGCTATAGGACCCCTAGGAGCTAAACAACCACTCCAAGTGCATAAACCCCGAGTCAAATTTATTTTTCAGTGATATGAAGCCCCAGTCGCTCTAATGAAAAGGAAATCCAACTAATGTAGATATTCATTCACTTTGATGACCTTGCCTCCCATCGACTATAATCTAGATTACCTAGTTCTGAGCCTGCGACCTCGAAAGTTGAGCCCTCTTTTCAGGGCCTGACTCTCAACCACTACCCAGAACTTAATAAGAATTTCAAAAATGATAAATGACATAGGAGAAAAGCCATTGACACAAAATTGAGACAAGGAATTGACATAATCATCGCTAACCATGACGAACATTCTATTAAACACATGGTGAACACAAAATCTATAGGTCATGAATGCATATCTGAACATAGACATCTAAAACTTATCTAAGAATAATCAAGAAGGTCTAATGCCCTCTCACAATAGCTGTAATAAAATCTATTAGGTATTGCATTCAATAACCATTCATTTTCCAATCAAACATGATAAGAGCCATAACTTGACTCTATCATAAAACCATGCTTATAACCAACATATAACTAAAATAATAACAATGATAGAAAAACCATTAAATCCAGATATTAACAAGGAAATTTACACATAAAATACAATAGGAAATTATCTCTTATTAACATATGCAAAAGCCAACCAAGTCAGGGAATTCCACATACCACCTGACCATAGATTGGGCTAAACCAAATCTTTCTTTCATAGAATCACCCTTGAGACATATTCCAAGCATGAATGTGGGATATCATGGGATAAACCAATCCATAAACAACCAAGGGAATCTAGAGGTTAAACCACCTCCACCCTCACACTACCGTGATCTCACCTAAACCGGTCCTTTGATCACAAAATCAAACGAAGCTTGGATGGCTCAGAATTCCTTCACCATCCCTTGAGGAATTTTCATGTCTCCAACCATCTATTGAGGGCTTCTCAAAGAAAATCATTTCCACCCCCAACCCTTGGTATTTTCCTGAGACCACCTCACTCGGATGCAAAACCTTCTGGCAATCCAAAGTTCAATAAAGAATGAATCCCATCACACCGTGGCTATCCGGAAATGGCAAGGCAAGGTTAAAACCACTATAAAACCCTGCAAAACCCATGCCAATGACAAAAAATGAACCAAATACACACATGCATGTCAAAACCAGCTAGGAAATCATAAATGCAACCCGTTACCTGCAAATATTCCTGCTAAAGTCACTTGATCCAACTCTTCCTTGCTTGGTCCTTGCTTTCCTTTTCTTTCTTGCCCTTTATTTGCTTGTCATTGCTTTCCTTTGCTTTCTTCCTCATCTTGGTGCTCTTCTCCTCTCTGAAACCAAGTCAAAAACTCAACTGAAAAAAGGATAACTAACAAAAAACAATGAAATGATCCTCATAAGACTTTTTATTATTGATGCCTCTAATTTATTCATTTTCCTTGTAGATTCCTACAATTTCCTCCTCACATGAAACCTGTGACCTTTCACCTCCCTTTTCTCCTATTTTCCTTTATTTTCATAAACAAAATGCCAATAATGCCTTTTTTTCCTTTTCAAATCCTTTTCCAATGACTTTGCAAATTTCCCCTTAGCCATAATAAACAACAAGTGATTCCCACAAGGATTCTTTACCCAAAATTCAGCTTGGAATACATATGTCATGATCTTGGTCTTATTTTGCCTTGATTAACTTTATTACATGAAATTTTAACCCGGGGCTATTACATAAAGTAAATTATTGAAAATATGCATACAAAATGATGACTTCAAGGATGAAGATGTACAAGAGGTGTCAAAAATATAGTTTGGGAAAAAGTGAAAGAAATCGAAGAGATGCAAGGAGATTTGCTAAAATGGAGAAAGCAGTCACTTAGTCATCATATCACAATCACTCTCAATAGGATGGTCAAATATAGGTTTCTATGTAATTGAGAATTTAACCTCATTTTCCCTTATTCAAAAAAGGAGACAAAAACAACTGGGGGAACTACAAAACCATCGTACTCAAACTAGCGTTTGTGAAAATTGTAGGAGGGATTATGGAGAAAATTTGAGTAAATGGGTTGAGAAAAAGAGAAAAATACCCCAAGGAAAAGGTTTATTTTTTACCAGAACACTTCACCATTAACCATTGTCCTACACTTTGTAGAAATTTTGAATAATATGACACTTATTCACAAAGATTATCTTGATTATACACTATTGCGGAATACATGCATAATACATAACCTCCTCTATGTTGATCATCAATTTTGCAGCATTAAAAACAATGAAACATTAATCGCATGCACACATTAACACAGTATGTAACCCGGGGAAAGCATACAACTGAAAACCCCACACTATTTGTATATTATAATGATTGAGAACATGTAATAATACATAGTATAATACTCCTCACAAGTACTCGGTACTATCTCCACCTGCTACACACAAAACTAGCTCAGATCTAAATCAATCATAGGTTCAAATCTCCTCCACTGCTTTGCCTGGCTCCACTGCTTTGCCTGCCTCCACTGCGCAATCCTGCATGAGAATAATGATGAATGGCTGAAGCAAACTCGTATTTCCTTGTCTGAACCACGCAATCCTCATTAGCATTACTCAATCCATTGATTGTGCAAGATCTCATGCACAACTATAGTCACAACTGATAGCAATCTCAACCTCTAACACATGTCTCCACTGAACTGTCCATGCACTGAGTTAACTGATGTATTCTTTAGTTGCTTTATGAGTTAATAATTAGTGAATTAATTTAACAATTAATTCACATCACTCATCACTAGTGTATTCTACAGTTAGACTAAATACAACTAGTTTAACCAAGTCAAACTGAACACAACTCCATCAACTCCTCAATCAACTCCACCAAACTCAACCACATGAGTTCTAACTGAAGTCCATCATGCAATAGCTCAACTAACCCACAAGAAAAGCATATTTCCTTCTGACAGCTGCATGTGCCACATCTGTAGCTCAAACTGAAGTGCTCCAAGAGGATAAGATAATGTTTATAGTCCAAATATTATTATGAGCTAATAATATTCGACTGTTTTATTTTTAGCCTGGCAGTCTAAAAATAGAAATCGCCCATATGTCTAAAAATAGAAGTCCATTTATTTTTACCAACATGACCAATCATCCACAAATAACACCCTGCAACTCATAGACCATGATCCATATGTCTAAAAATAGACATAGTCTAAAAATAGACTTTGGGCCAAAAATAGCATGCGGGCCCACTTAGTGAAGGCAACTTCTTTCCACTAAGCTCCATCATCTTGTTGCATTCTCAACACACTTAGGCATATAATAAGAAATACTTGGGACAAAAAATGAGAATAATTAGGGTTTCATTTATTCTATTTCAAAAGGGTCTTAAACGACATCTTGAGGAAGAACTATGGGAGAGGTTAACTAAAATGGGGATTTGAAATAGTTGTAGGGAAATAGTCTACATGTTATGTGAGAAAATAAAGGATACAAAATGAATTGTAGAGGGTCCTTGAAAGAGCTTCAATAATGACAATGGGGTGAAATAGGTTTTCCTCCTCTCCCCTACATCATTCAATTTTTACATATATAAGTTTTAGGAATCCATGGATCATTTTAGGGGATAATATTTGTAGGTGGGCTAATTTTCCATGCTTTAAAAAAAAATCACTAATTTCCATTTTTTTCTGAAAATCATTCACCCAAATTTAATAGCATAAAATTATTTTAGCTTTAAAATCGCTAAAATTTTATAGAGGCTATATAAAATCATTAGGAATTTGAATATTTTTAAGAAAATATTGCCATGGATTTTACAATTAGAATATTAAGGACTAACAATATTCATCGAGGTTTCTAAACTTTAAAATAAACTTCTACCCTTAAAATTTTCCTTAGAGGAATCAAACAAATAATAAAGTTGGCAGACGGATGAACATATTGGGGATTCACATAAAGATCATGTCACATGCAAAAAATGTGTTATTAATAGATAGGACACTATACAACCTAAAATATCACTTTAGTATTGTTAAATACACACATGGAATGTGGACAAGATATGAATGGTAAGACGTGAGTTATATTCATATTAACAAAGATATCGATTTATATACATTCTTATGACCATTGGTTTCATATTCCAAGTTCTCTTAGACTCTAGTGACTATTGAACTTCCACACTCTCTTAGCGGATTAGGTTTCCAACATTAACCCCTTAATCCAAAGGGGTATATAAGATTCCAAGAAGAGAGCTATAATACAAAAATACAACAATGCATGTCAACAATTGGCTGAATATGCTCTCTGAAATAATGGTATAAGGTGGGAGAAATTGAGGTCTCAACTAGAAATGGTTTAAGGATGACCACCAACACTAGAACACTTAGTGCAGTTCTTAGAACTCTTTCAAATCTGACTAGAAGTTGAAGTGTTCTGCTAGAGGAAGTGATCCCTATTTTTTTGAAAAGGGATACCATTGGGGTATCAACCTGGAATGCTTAGTGTAGTTCCCAGAATAGTTCCAAATCTAGAAAGAAGTTATTATTCTTCTGCTAAAGGAAGCGCCCCTAATGTTCTGAAAAGGGAAACCATCAACCTAGAAAAGGGAGGTCTTCAACCTGCAGAAAAAGTGAGAACCTCAACCTGAAAAGGGAGGTCTCAACCTATGGTGGTTTAAGGAAGGCCACCAACCAAAGGCATGCATAAGGTTTCTATGTCTCTGGCTATAAGTCTGAATCTGGGTATGGTTGTCTCGGGTTGTAGGCTTAGGCAGGAATTTTAGGTTGTGGCTCAAACTCACTTGATTTATCTTTGAAACTTGTATATGTCCATTGATTCCCCCCTATCAGATACAAGGTGAGAATATGAAAAGAAGTCAACTACAACATTTTTCAATACTCGAGAACATATTATATGGTATGAGCAAAATGTCTTGTTGGTTGTTGAGGCCCATTTCCAAGAAGTGATCCATCCAAGGTGAATCTGCGTTCTTGCAAGAGGATTGTTTTTGAAGCATTTGTTTGAATAATGAACGTGCTTGATTCAGGTGGATATTTGTGGCCATCAGCCTATTCCACCTAGACCCCCAGTCAATTTCATCAGTTTCCTTGATTATAGCAGCATTTATTATTTTTAGCAGTTTTTCGGGTCCTAAAATTTCATAGTTGTTTTGACCCCCTAAACGACGTTATTTTGAGGTCCATCACAAGGCCATAGTCGTAGGAATGGGCGGCAAGCCTGCCAAAAATATTGTAGTACTCGAAGGGATCTTTCTAATGAGGTATCGTACATGCCAAACGAAGATCATATGACCAAGTTAAGACCCCGAGAAGTTGGCTTCCCAACTAACCCCAATGACGTCTACACACTCTTGGTGTTCCATCTCCTAGGGTTAGGTTTTTGGTTGTTTAGGGTTTCCCTTTATTGTTCAATAATAGTTAGGCTTTTAAGCCTCGTTATAACACAATTCAAAGGCATGTAGCCGCCACATTTATTCTCAGAGAAAAGCTTCCATCACCCAAGCTAGTTTATTTCCATTATGTATGTAAGCATATTTTAGTTCTCTGATGTTAATGAAATGAAGTTTTATTTATGTTTCATCTCTATACTTATGTTTATATCTGTGTTCTGTTTCATTCTTGCATAAGTCAAGATTAGTGGTATTAAAGCAGTTTTCTCTTTCTCTGTTTTTCTTTGCATGTCCCCAATGAGATCAAGGTATAACAAGTTAGGGTTTGAATTGGTTGAACCTTTGCAAGACTAGCCTCACAAACCCCGACGACCTCCCATGGCGGAAGAGAACAAAGATGAAGGAAAAGGAGATATTTTCAAAATATTTCTTGAAGAAGCCCTCGAGCGAAAAGGGAACGCGATGATGGACAACTTTGCCTAGATCCTTCGATGGCTACCCATAAGTGACACATCTTCATCCAACAACCACTCTAGAGGCACCACTCCCTTTAAGGTACAATCCAAATTTGACATTCCAAAATTTGAGGGACATATAGATGCACATGTCGTAGATAGATGGTTAAAGCAGGAAAATATTACTTTTTCACTCCTCAAATCCACCCCCCAAGCAAGGTCTGGTGGGAAACCTACTGTGAACAGAAGGATGAGAGAGAACCTTCAATGCTTTCAGCCACACCCACTTGGAATTCTTTTCGAGATTCCATCAAAGAGCAATGTTACCCTGTCAGGAGCTATGAAGATAAATACATAAAGTGGACCATGCTGTGACAGGGAAGGGACCAAGACATGTTAGAGTTCATAAATATTTTTCATACACTTTGCATGGAGTTGGCTTGAGTGGAATTTGGTACTCAAGTACTATGACTATCTACGCAAGTACATCCAAGACGAGATGGAGTTCCTAGACATCTCCTTGCTTGGCATCGCCTATCTGTACGCTGTCAAGGTCGAGCAGAAATTTAAATAGAAGAAGCGACACTTTGGATCTGTGAATCTGAAGCAAGGGAAAGGTACCCCCAAACCACAGAACAAAGGACAAATCCAAGGCGGAGTGAACTAGGACAACCCGTCGAAGCCGCAAGAAAAGAACAACACCACAAAGATAAAGAAGGACATAGGAAAATGGTGTGAGCTCCATAAGAGCCCCAGTCACGACACAAGTGTGTGTCAAGACAAGAAGTCACTAGTGGATGAGCCGAAGGTTGTTGAACCAGATGCACGTTCTGACTCCAAGTCAGAACCTCACAAGGGAAATGATAAAGGAAAAGAGATTATTGATGTAAAGCCCAGTGCCACCGTTGCCACCACCAATATCTAGAAGATTGAGCCCGAAGATACAGAGGAGGGGGAGCATCTCTTTCACTCGAAGATGTGGGTGAAGGGTTCTCCGCTATAGTTCATTGTCAATAATAGGAACCAAGAGAACCTCATTTCATCAGAGGTCATGAAGCGGTTGGTCCTACCAACCACACCACACCCGTAACCATTCACCATTGGGTGGCTTCACCAAGGAAGAGATTACCACATCAGCCAACAATGTCGCCTTCCCTACAACATCAAGCCCTTCACATATGAGATATTGTGTGATGTTGATCCTCTTGAAGTTTGTGATGTATTATTAGGCCAACCATACTTGTGGAAGTGTCATGGTGTGTATGATTCTAGGCCTCACACTGTTATTATTACTTTGGGAAATAATTTATACAAGATACTGAAGGTAGCATTTCTTACCACCATCTCTTTTATCTTTGCAAAGTAATGTAGTAAGATCATTTCCCAGACTGAAAAATTTTCTTCCGTATGATTCGCCCTTAGTGAAAGAAGAATATTGTGGCCACATCCACAACCTCCAGACATGTCTCCTCCACACTACAACAATAGATGGACAAGGTCGTGGAAGAGTACAAGGACATCTTCGCCTCACCCACAGGGGTACCCCTACACTATTAGGTCAATCACTCCATCGATCTTACCTTGGGCATGTCGCTACCCAACGGATCGATCTATCAACACTCTGTTTTATAGAATGATGAAATCAAGAGGTAGATTTAGGAGCTATTTCAGAAAGGGCACATCAGGACAATTTCACACCCTGTGGGAGCCCGATCGTGTTGGTACAGAAGAAGGATGGGACCTAGAGACTCTGTATTTACTATCAAGCGCCGAATAAGATCACTATCTAGAATAAGTTTCCAATCCCATGGACTGATGACCTTATGGACTAGCTCAAGGGGGGAAAATATTTTAGCAAGATTGACTTGAATTCTAGTTATCACCAGGTACCAATTGAACCCTCCAATGTATGGAAGACTACCTTCAAATCCAAGCAGGGCCTTTTCAAATGGTTGGTCATGCCTTTCGGGTTTATGAATTCACCCACAACCTTCATGAGGTGGATGGACGACATACTGCAACCCTTCACTAAGTCATTCGTGGTGGTGTATTTGGACAAAATCCTCATCTTCAGCTAGAGTTTGGAAGAGCACCTTCACCATATTCGACAGGTCCTTCAAAACCTTGTGTAAGCACAAATTGTGTGCCAATTTGGAGAAATGCACTTTTGGTATGACCCAGGTTCAATATTCGGGGTACATCATTGATCAACAGGGTGTGCATGTCGACCTAGCAAAGATACAAGTTATTCAGGATTGGCCAACCCCAACCACTCTAACAGAGCTTCGCAACTTTCTGGGTCTTGCCAATTTTTACTACAAGTTCGTGTTGGGTTTCTCTCATATCACTTGGCCTTTGAGTTAAGTCACCAAGGGCAGAGAAAAAGCAAAGTTATTTTGGTCTGAATCCCAACAAAAGGTGTTTGCTGAGTTGAAGAATAGCCTCTTCTCTGCACCAGTGCTCACATTACCAGGCTTGCATCAACCATTTGAGATTGATACAAATGCCTCTGACTATGTTATTGGTGCAGTTCTTACCCAACAAGGGTATCCAGTGGCATATCACAGTGAGACACTTTCAGACACAGTAAAAAAGTATCCCACCTATGACAAAGAGATGTATTCCATTGTGTAGGCCTGCCGATAATGGAAGCATTACATTATGGGGAAGGAAACGGTCATCCATACAGACCACCGGCCCTTAAAATTCATAGAAACACAAGGAAAGTTGCAGAATAATCGCCATCATAAATGGTCCACATACCTGCAATAAATCTATTTGAACATTAAGTACAAGAAGGGAAGCACCAATAATGTTGTAGACTGCCTCAGTCGACTTCCAGTCATGGTGCTAACCATTGTGCTTGAATCTTGTGGACACAAGACTTTAGAATGACCACAACCTTATAAGAGTGATATAGAATTCCACACCACATACCAAATGCTCCTGGAAGGTAAGAAGGTTCCATACTTTCACCTCCAGGACGCATTTTTTTGCCACTTAGGACATCTCTGTGTACCTTCAAGCAAGCATGCCAAGATGATTTAGGAGGCACACTACAATTGATTCACTAGACATTTTGGGGTAGAAAAGATAGTGGCAATACTGCAGAAGTATTTTTATTGGAAAAAACTTCAGTAGGACGTTGGCAAGTAGATCAAATCCTACACTCCCTACGCCTTTTCCAAACCTACAATCAAGAAGGAAGGCTTGTATACTCCTCTTCATACTCTTATCTAGCCTTGGTAATCCATATCCATGGATTACATGTCGAGCCTTAGCATGGAAACGACTATTTTTTCGTGGTTGTCGACAAATTCTCTAATATGGTCATTATGGCGGCCTTTAAGAAGTGTATCTCAGCAGAAGCCACTTCAAAACTCTTCTTTGAATGAGTATGGGTAAACTTTGGGATCCCAAAGTCCATTATATCAAATTGGGACATTCGGTTCCTAAGTGCATTATGGTCAAGCCTCTAGTCGTTGTTGGGTACCAAGATCACTAAGTCCACGACCTTTCACTCCCAAACTGATGGCCAAACAGAGGTTGTTAATAGGATGATCATGCACATCGTGCGCATGTAAAACTTGAAGCACCCATGCACATGGGATGAGAGCCTCCCCTGTGTCCAACATAGCTACAATAGCTCTCTCCATAGCTCAATTGGACACAACCCCTTTCAAGTGGGACTGGGATTCTAGCCATTATGTCCCATTGATGTCGCCATACCATTTGCAACTACTCCGGAAGATTCAGATCATGTCCAATTTGAAGAAAACATGGCTAACGACTTCATTAAGAAAATTCAACACATCTTCCAATAGGCCCATGACACATTGGACAAAGAAAATGCAAAGTACAAGCAACATCATGATCAACATTGGGTGACACACTAGTTCTAGGTGGGCAACAAAGTTTGCTTACATTTGTAGAAGGAGCGCCTTGTTGGGCCCCACCATAATAATTTCCCACTTTGATATGGCGCTTACACCATCACTAAGGTTATGTGGGGCAATGCTTTCAATCTCAGCGTTCCAATGTTCCTTGGCCTACACCCATTATTAAATGTGGATCGGTTGCCACCATAATTTACCCCATTATTAGACACATCCGATGTTTCTGAGCAGTTGACACCAACAAAGCTAAACCCAAGTTGTATCGAATAGGCCACATTTGATAGGATCGTGGATACATAGATCAAGAACACTCGCTAGTAAAGGATCCAGCTATATCGAGTTGTCAAAGCATGCAAACTCCTTCACCAAGGAAAGTGGCTCACCAAGGACAAGGTTCAACAGAAATTTCCTCACCTCATGGAGGCTCTACACGCAATGTGGACCATTTCTTCCTAAGGGGGAAGGACTGATCTAGGTGAATATTGGTGGCCACCTGCCTATTCCACCTAGAACCCCATTCAATTTCATATGTTTCGTTAATTATAGTAGCATTTACTATTTTTAGCAGTTTTTCAGGTCCTGAACTTCCGGAGTTGTTTTGACCCCATAAAGGATGGTTTTTTTTATGTCCACCACATCTCGAGAGCCATAGGTAGGGGCCTACCACAAATCCTCTAGTACTCAAGATAGATATTTCTAATGAGGTATCATATGCGCCAAACAGATATCATATGACCAAGTTACGACCCTGGGAAGTTGGCTGCCCAACTAACTCCAATGGGGCCCACAAACTCTCGGTGTTCCATCTCCTAGGGTTAGGTTTTTGGTTGTTTAGGGTTTCCCTTTGTTGTTCAATAATAAAAAGTCCCTTTAGTATCATTGTAACACAGTTCAGAGGCATGTATCCACCACATCCCTTCTCAAAGATAAGCTACCATCATCCGAGATGGTTTATTTCCATTTTATATGTAATCATATTTCAATTCTCTGATGTTAATGAAATGAAGTTTTATTTTTACTGCATCTCTGTGTTTATGTTTATATCTATGTTTTGTCTCATTCGTGCATAAGCCTGGATCAATGCTGACCAAAATGCTTATGAGGGAAGATCAAAACAATGATCTTTCATAGGGCCAACTCTATCACAATGTTGGCATTTGAAAATATGTTGTGAATGTGGAATAGGAGTAGGTGAAATTGAGTTGTTTTGAAGAAATCCAACACTCTGAAATTTGATTGGCTTCGAATAGTATGGAATACGAAAGGATAAATCCTTGTCATATACAAGACCGATTTTGTTCATGTTGTTGTCAAGTGCTTCACAAGGTCTTATAATGGGCTTGGGAAGTGCAAGTTGAATATGATCATCTGCATCTTTATGTAAAATTGCTCCTGAAATGGGAACTTGATCTAAATCAACCTCAACTTTACTAATTTTACCACTTTCTACCTGTTGATGGGAGTTTGTTTCAACCTGAAATAAAGGATTGTTCTAAACAAAAACAAATTTAGAATGATGCTTACACTTCTGGGTGAAAGCATGGAATTAGGTTACATTTTTCAGCGAAAGAGGGCACATGTGGGTGGGAAAATCAATGGCTCGATCAAGCCATTTAAGCGCTTGATCAAGATCCTTAGGTGCTAAAAAGTTAGCTCAATCACGGGTTAAAAACTAACCCTTGATTGAGCTATAACGCTCAATCAAGCTATAGCGCTCGTTCGAGATTTAGGGCTCAATCGAGCTTTAGGGTTCAATCAAGCCCTTTTTATTTTACAATATACTAATCTCATGGTCTACGCGTGCCATTTGCACAAATCACAGGAGTTCGACCGAGGTTATTGGAGCTCGATCAAGCAATGGAGTGTTCAAACCAATCTTGCCAACCACCCTACCAACATTGTAGAGAATCAAAAAGGTAGGTACTCTATCCTTTCTCTTTCTTATTTTTTTTTTTTTTAAATGTAATAAATTAATTTTTAAAAAAACAACAATGTACAAAAACTATGAAAGCTAATTAATTATAATAAAAAAACAACAACCATATGAAAACCACAAAAAAACCCTTGAAAAATGTTTCGAAAATCACAAAACCAACCAAGAAAACCATAAAAAATAAACAAATAAATAAATAAATCCTTCAAAACAACTTAAAAAACCATAAAACCAACCTAGAAAATCATTAAAAAAAAAAAACAAAAAACAAAACAAAAACAAAACAAAAAAACTTAAACTTTCAAAACAACCTAGAAAACACTTTGAAACTACAAAAAAAAAAAAAAAACAAAAACAAAACCAAAAAACAAAAAAAACCTATAATTTAGGTTTAAATTTGTTTCTTATTTGCAATGTTTTGCATATTAGATGCATATTTTCTGATTTTAAATGATAATTTAAAGATTTTCTTCTAATTATTTTAGGTTTTAAAGTTTTTCATTAAGAATTTTGTGAAATAAAATTTCAAATTTTTGTTATTTAAAATGCATTTTAAATTTCTAGCAAATTTGACCAAAAAAATACCCCAAAAAACTCCAAAACAGAAAATAATGAAACTATAATTAATAAATAAGTAAATTAAGAGCTTGAGATTAACATGATGAATATAGTTGCTTACAATGAATCTCTATTTACAAAATAAGAAATTTTACTTTATTTTATTATTTTAAATTTAAATTAATTTATATTTTCCATATTTTTTAATAATAAATATAGTATGATTTTAGTTTTAAAATTAAAATAGTAATATTTAAAATTAAAATTCTAAAAAAGAAATTTTTTGTCATATATATATATATATATATATATATAACTAAGCCCCAAGGGTTAGCTCAACCAATGAAAGCAGTGCCTCGCCATATGGGAGGTCACAGGGTCGAATCTGTCAGGCTAGGGTAACTCCAGAATGGGCAGAACAAAACTGCTTTATTATTTCATTAGATAACTATTGTTTATATACATAAAATGGACGGATCAGTTCATCTTCTTGATGACTGTTCACGTTCCTGTTTACCCAACCGTTGAAGATTAGGTGTGAACATTCCCCCCCTTAATCTGAAGGGATGTTGGTGAGTCCAAGCATCGTTCTGAATCTTTCAAGCTTTTCTCTTCCAAGCGCTTTGGTGAAGATGTCTGCAATTTGCTCATTTGTGGAACAATGCCGGAGATGGATTGTTTTGGCCTCAACATGATGTCGGATAAGATGATATTTAGTATTGATGTGCTTAGTACGATCATGGAACTTTGGGTTCTTGGCCAACTTTATTGCAGAGGTGTTATCAATCATGAGTGGAGTTGATTGTACTTGTTTTACCTGCAAATCTTCAAGGATTTTCCTGAGCCACACAATTTCTTCCGTTGCTTCAGCTGCTACCACGTATTCTGCTTCTATTGTGGAATCTATTGGAACTGATTGTTTGCGTGATCTCCAGGAGACAGCTCCTGATCCAAGACTCATAGCATATCCTGAAGTAGATACCCCAGTTTCTTTGTCTCCATCGAAGTCTGAATCAGAGTATCCAATCAAGCTGAAGTCGTCCACCTGTGTATACTTGATTCCAAGGTCTTGAGTTCCCTTCAAGTACCTTAGAACTCTTTTTGCAGCAGACCAATGTACCTCACAAGGCTTTTGCATAAACCTGGAGAGGATTCCAACAGCAAATGAAATGTTTGGTCTGGTAGTAGTGAGGTAGATGAGACTTCCTACAAGCTGTCTATACTTTGTTGCATCCTCAAATTCCTTTCCTTCAATAGATGTGAGCTTCAAGTTTTGTTCCATTGGAGTAGAAAGAGGATTACACTCTGTCATGCCAAATCTGTTTAACAAATCTCCAATGTATTTCTTTTGAGAAAGAAATATGGATTTTCGATGTTGGGTTACTTCAATGCCAAGATAGTAATGAACATAGCCAAAATCAGTCATTTCAAAACTTTTTCCTAATTCTTTCTTTATGGATGCAATATAGCTTTCATTGTTCCCTGTCATTAAAAGATCATGTACATATACCACAAGATATACAACTGTTTTGCCAACTTTCTTGACAAATAAAGTTGCATCATCAAGATCAAAATGTTTGAAGTTGAGTTTCAGAAGATGCTCAGTTAGTTTTTCATACCAGGCTCGTGGTGCTTGTTTGAGGCCATACAAGGACTTCACAAGTTTGCATACTTTATGTTCATGTCCTTTCACAGCAAATCCTTCAGGCTGGGACATAAAAACATTTTCTTTTAGATCTCCATTCAAGAATGCAGTTTTTACATCCATTTGATGGACTTTCCAACCGTTCTGAGCAGCTAGTGCAAAGAGTGTCCGGATGGTGGCCCATTTTGCTGTGGGGGCAAAAGTTTCCTCATAATCGACCCCTTCCTTCTGTGAAAAACCTTTTGCCACAAGCCTAGCTTTGTGCTTGTCAAGTGAGCCATCAGCTTTGTACTTGTTCTTGTAGACCCACTTGCAGCCAATTGGTTTGGTTCCAAATGGAGGATCAACCAGCTTCCAAGTGCCATTCTTTATGAGGGCATCATACTCCTTCTGCATCACTTCTTTCCATTCATCATGAGAAGCAGCTTCTTTGAAGGAAGTTGGTTCAAAATATGTAGACAAGTTCAATTCACAATCATAAGTAACATCCATATCAACAGGTGAATTAGAGTTATCTACATCACCTCCATCTTGTCGGTTTGTATTTCTGGTTCCTGTTTTTCCAATTTCATCAGGATGAACACTTTCAAGTGTCTTTGTCAGCCACTTTGGGGGACCTTTCTGAGATGGTCCAGGCTGCTCTGTTGATTGAGTTGGGACTGAATCAAGATTGAGTGTCCCAATTCTATCAATTACATCACTTAAAGGATCATCCGGTGTTGGAGTTTCATGCAAGGGAGATTGTTCTTCAGAAGAAGATTCCACATGTTGATCTAGTATAGGAATCCCCCCTTCAAGATGTGGAATCTGATTATCAAACTCTTGAAATGATTTTGTTTTTGTGAATTTATCCAAGCGATCAAGTTGCCGCTCAACAACACTGTGAGATTTGGATGATTCAAGAAAAATGACATCTCTAGATACAACAAACTTTTTATTTACTTCATCATAGAGATGGTATGCTTTAGAGGTGTTTGAATACCCCAGGAAGATACACTTACCACTTATAGCACCAAGTTTGTTTCTATGTACCTTTGGTATTAAAGCATAACAGGTGGAACCAAAAATCCTGAGATGTTTTACCGAAGGAACATGTCCATACCATAATTCATAAGGAGTCTTGTTTCTTATAGCAATAGATGGAAATGTATTCTTTATATATGCAGCACATAGAACAGCATCAGCCCAAAACATTATCTTTACATTTTTGAAGAAAAGCATGGATCGTACCATATTCAAAATTGTTCTATTGATTCTTTCTGCTACACCATTCTGTTGGGGATTATAAGGTACAGTTGTTTGATGTTTGATCCCATGTTGGTGAAGATAGTTTTCAAATTCATTTGATGTATATTCTTTTCCATTATCAGTGCGAATAGACCCAATATGAGATTGTGCATCATTTTCAATCCACTTATGAAAATTCTTGAATGTTTGAAAAGCATCAGATTTGTTCTTCAATAAATAAACCCAACACATTCTGGTGTAATCATCAATAAATGTCATGATATATTTATTTCCATTTGCAGAAGGAACAGGCATTGGACCACATAAATTTGAATGAATGAGTTCAAGCTTCCTATGTGCTCTTAAATGCGAATCATGAAAAAACTGTTTGCTATGATTTCCTAGAATACAAGCATCACATTGCTTATGTTTTCTAGGAATTGTAGGCAAACCAGCAACACCATTTTTCTTCAACAAGCGGAGACTATCATAGTTTAAATGTCCAAATCTAGCATGCCATAATAAACTTGACAGAAGTGTACCTTCTTCATGATTAGAAATATATGAGAAATTTTGTGCATGAGCAGAGGTTCCTTGCAGTTTAAGAAGTCTTTCTTCTTCTATACCCCTCATGACAAGTGAGTGGTCAGATGCCTTTCTTACCTCAAGCTTTCCATCAAACATATGAATGGAGTGACCTTGCTAGCAGATGTGGACCAAGGACAACAAGTTTCTCTTGAGCTGTGGAAGATATAGAACATGATCCAGAAGAATGTCTGGAAGACCAGGCAGTTTAAGCCTGATTGTGCCAAGCCCTGATGGCTTGATTTTTGACTGATCTGCAAAGTATACTGCTCCATCAACATTGTCAGTGAAATCTTCAAAAAAATCTTTCCTATGAGTCATATGACAGGTTGCTCCTGAATCAAGCAACCAATCATTTTTTGAAGAAGCAAGTGAAGCATTAAACAAATATTCATTTACTCCAATGTTACATTGTGCCTCAATATAGTGATCGGATTCAGGTGCTTTACCTTTGTCTGTGTCATGAGTTTTACCTTTCTGCTGGTTTCTTCTCTACTCAATTTTGTCCCATGGTAGCTTTCATGTAGAAGCATCATGTGATCCATTTCGTTTGCAGCGAATGCAATGCAGATCTGCCTTTTCTACTTGAGAATGTCTGCCCCCCCTGCCTCTGAAGTATCTTCCTCTTCCTCTTCGTCCACCTCTTCCTCTTGTAGAATCTTGAGCAGGATGCTTTTCTTTATGAGCAAGGTAAACAGTCTCTTCAGAAGATTCACGGACTTTCTTCTTTCCAAAGGCTTTCTCTCTTTCAGCAAACTTTTTCACAAGAGAGTCAAAGGTTATATCTTTAAGATTTCCATTTGCTTGTAATGACTCAAGATAATTGGAGTAGGTAGGATAGAGTGCTTTGAGAAAGGCAATAAGAGGGATATCCAGCTCAACCTTAGTGGATTTAATATCATGCATTATAGACTTTACTTCAGATGCAAGAGCAAGAGGATCATTATTTTTCAGTTCAAGAGTGAAGAGTTTAATCATGAGCTGAACAACTTCAAGTGCAGAATGTGAGTCATAGAGTTCTTTCATCTTTTGTAAAGCTTCAAAGGCAGTGGAATAAGATGAAATATGACGAATTACTTCTTCATTTACAGATGTTGCGATCAATGCATAGGCTTTGTTGTTCTTGTTTTCCCAAATGACAAGTTCTTTATCTGATGTAGGCTGCACAGGGTCTTTGTCTTCTTCTCTGACACACACTCCTTTCCACAACTCATTGTAGATGAGGGTGTGTTTTACCATCCGAGACCATTCAGAATAGTTCTCCTTGCCAGTGGGAACTATTCCGACCATAGAGATGATTGAATGCATTTTGTAAAAAAATTACTTCTGCTAAAAAATCCTTATGTTACAGCCTTCAAATCCCTCTAATATTTGCTAAAGGCATCAACATTTCATTGTACATATCACTGCAATACTACTATGTTTTGAAAGAAAATGCGCAAAGGATCACTTCAATATATCAATATATCATGCAATACTACAGATGCTTTGATATATAAAATCTTTGAATCACATAAAGTACGTAATACCATGAATTCAGCAAAACGTTTATACTTTGACTCAACTGCTCAACACTATACCAAAACTGCTATCATAAATATACACTGAAGATAAAATCATCTGCGCAACACTATATCAGAACCGCCATACTGAAGTTAAAATCATCTCTCTTTTCATATATCAGCATTCTCAAACTTAAGGGACACGTTTTACCTCCTCGCAGAAGACAAATGCAAAGCCTTTTCATGTGGATTCTCCGCCTTGTCGAGTGCTACAGTCCAGGCGAAATTGGTATGGCATCGGTCTCACATTTCAGTCTTGGGATACCACAGTTTAGCTGCGCACCACAGTCTCACATCTCAGTCGTATGCAGAGTCGCCAGCGTTCTTGGGATACCACGAGTTTAGTTTCAAAGTCTCAAAAACTATACTCAGTTCACAAATCCGAATGTGAATTCACCTTAACTCCAGAAAATATATCAAAAAATTTTGCAATTAAAGGTAAGAGCCGGGAGTTTAAATCCTTTAAAAGCACGTTAATTTACCAGGCCACATGCTTTAGCTTAGATTGTGAAAATTGAGCCTCGCTTAAACAAGGCTTGTTCGCTGATGTAGAGTGAAAACTGCCGGGCTTGCTTTGAATCAGAGAGCTCTACTTGTTCCCCACGATGGGCGCCATGTCACCACCAAAGTCTCGACTCCACAACGATTAATCGACCTCCAAAGTCTCGGCTCTAGGCTTCATCAATTCTATGTTCTCAATCTCAATCTCGTAGGGCCTACTCTTCTCTTCAACGTTCGTTTCAACATAAAACTCTGCAATAATCTCTCTCGTGGGGCGTGATGGCATCAAAAGATGCAGAGACGAGGATGCAAGAGTCTACAGGAGAGGGCTCCACCAACAATAAGAGATTCGAAATCAAGAAATGGAATGTTGTTGCACTCTGGGCATGGGACATCGAGGTCGATAATTGTGCATCATCATTTCTGGGCAGGCAAACGTTCAGGCAGAGGCGCCAGGAAAACGTTCAGGCAGAGGCGTTATGGCCAGAGGAGTTACAAGGAATCTGGGACCTGCGCTCTGATACCATGTCAGGCCAGGGTAACTCCAGAATGGGCAGAAGAAAACTACTTTATTATTTCATTATATAACTATTGTTTATATACATAAAATGGACGGATCAGTTCATCTTCTTGATGACTGTTCACATTCTTGTTTACCCAACCGTTGAAGATTAGGTGTGAACAGACTCTACCCGAAAGCCCTTGGGGTCAGGTCAGTACATAGGCCGCGGGGATGTGATCCCCTTTCGGGGTCGATCTACCCAGATGTACTGTGGACGTAGCAGCTACCCAATGACCAAAGGTAACCGTGAACCACCCAGAAAAAAAATAAAATAAATAAATAAATAAATATATATATATATATATATATATATATATATAACACATCACATAGTTATATATTATAGTTTTATATATAAAATATATAACATAACATAGGTTTACAACTATTTAATATAACATAAAATTATTTAATATATAGAGAGAGAAAAAACGCAAACATGTTACAACATAACCATAACTATAGTTCATAACATAATTAGTATATACTTATATATATTTAACTAAATTATAATTTACTTATAACATCTCTCTCTCTCTCTCTCTATATATATATATATATAACATAACATAGTTCTATAACTATTTAATTCATAACATAAAGTTATAACATATCACATAACTAGATATATTATATTTCTATATATAAATTTTCTATAACTATTTAACATAATATAACTTGTTATTTAACATTTAAAACATAACATAATTCTACAAGTATTTAATGCACACATATATAAAATGTAACATAACTACAACTCATTTAAAACTATATAATTATAAATATAATTATTATAAATTTATTATATATATAGCATAACATAACATAGTTCTATAACTATTTAACATAACATGTTTTGTTATTTAACATTTAACATAACATAACATAACATAAAGTAACATGTACATTTTGTATAACTATAACATTTAACATAGCATAATTATTTAAAACATAACATATATCTATATATATATATATATATATATATATATATATATATATATAGAGAGAGAGAGAGAGAGAGAGAGAGAGAGAGAGAGAGAGAGAGAGATAAAAGTTCATGTTTCAACAATGTATCATTGATAGATACATTAAATCCATCATGAAAAGTGTATTTGGTCTTGTGAATAAAAGCATTTAGACTCTTTTCTAATTTGTACCATATTGTTTCATTATGTAGTGTGTTGTACAAGAAACATTGTCTTCGTGTGTGTGCACCTAGTACATGTCATGTGTCAAAGTCAAACATTAAGAATGTAAATTATATTGCAGTTTTTGGTTGGCATGAAATTTTATTAGTTTTGCAAATAGGTTTATTTCAAATTTTTACATATATATTTACATATTTATGTGTTATGAATAAAATGCACTATTTAGAAATGATAAAAAGTGGGAGGGTAGATTTGATCACTTTTTTCGATTATGTTTACATGGAACTCAATGTACTTTGGTTGATAAATTATCAAAAAATGGACTCTAAAGTTTAGGACTTCAGGCTAGATTATTGTACTTGAGTTTACAAATAGTTTTTTTGTCAACATTGTTTTCTTGGATTATTTTATATGTATTATATGTAATATGTTGAGGCATCCCTTATATGCACCCCAACTACAGGTCGTCGTAGTGCGAGAGGTTTTGTTATACGTGGTCGGGCCCGTGATAGACCACGTAGCCCATCGAGATTTCATGTTCCATCATAGATTCTGCCTCCAACGTCATTTAGAGTGTCAATGACAGTGGTTTTGTCTTTGTTGATGATCTTGCTACATCTAGTGGACCTTCTTCGCCCATTTCAAGTACACCTCCTACATTTTTAAATCCTCTTTAAACTTATGTGTTTATGTCTTGAAATTTTCTTTAATTTTTAAATTGCCTTCAAATGATGTGTTTGAATTTAATGTATATGTTATTATGCTTCTAGTTTTTTAATTATATATTTGTTAAATTATGTTTATGATTTATTGGTCCTTAGCAAGCTGAAGCTGCGGATGAGAGTGCAGCATTGATCCCTTCATGGGATGATGCCACAACTTAGATCACATTAGAGGTTGTGATTACCCATCATACACAGATCACAATATAGATAGAGAAGATTCATACCAATTCATTGACTCATCTTGCATTGTCTTTGATGTTGGATAACATGACTAGGTTTATTGAGACATACCTAAGGTTAGGCCCACAATATTATAGTTCATACATAGGGTCAAGAGGCATAAGGTTGGAGGCCCAAATTCATGGGAGGTGGTGAAAGATGCCACCAAGGACATTAATGTTCTTGGGGAGTTGTTCAACATCCATTTGAATCTCCTTGCTAGACATAAAGGTCTGGTCCGACTGAAATATATTAGTAATGTTCATGCAACCACTTTCATGTATGATAAATTCATTGGAGTTTGGGGCAAGTTCCCCAACCATGATCAGGCCACCATTTATTTTTCTAATCATTTATATGTCGAGTTTGTGTTACATATGAGGCCAAATTACACTAAAACCAAATCTCATTTTTATGGTACCCACATGGGATGTACCTATGAGTGCGAGGGGGCTCGTAGTGACACTAGGCATGTACCACCACCTATGAGATTCTTGCCTCTACCAATTCAAATCTTGGTATTACCGACAGAGCTAGAGGAGTTGTCAGAACTCAGTAGTGAGACGCACGAGACTATTGCAAACAACATGCATGCATCATTGGCTAGTGTATGTGTTGCATTGGATGGAGAGATTAGGAGGCCACCACCACTGCCTCGTGACACACCACTGCCCTTATATGACGATGCATTTCTCACAAATTCACCCTTTGACCAACTTTTGACACATACATGTATGTATCGTGATGCCATTCGTGTGACTTGGAGGGTGCATGGCATGCGTGACACAAACCAGGTACATATATATACAAAAAAAAATTGACTCTTATTTTCAAATTATGCATAATTATTTATATTAAAAATTTTAGTTCGTATTAGATTGCATTTATATTAATAATTTCATGATAAGATGTAGACACTTCTCAACTACATGGATGAGCATATGAGGTCATCCAATGAGGTAGTTGATCAACAAGGGCATCCTCTGACCAGAGCATGTTTCCATGGATTCTCATCCACCTCCACTTCCACCCTATAATATGTTCACTAACGTGAAGGACAGTCAGTATGTACAACCACATGGACCAATAGTTGAGGTTAACTTTTTTATTCCTAAGGTTTCAACACTTTTTTTTTTAAGATACATAAATATGCTAATTAATTTGTAAACTAATTATAATTTGTCCTTGCCATTGTGTACATAGGCCCATATGTAGAGTGTCGTTAATGCAACTGCTATGTGGAGACATGAGTGAGATGTTGGGTTTAGAAGCACTGATTATGCAGGTCCATCGATGCAAGCCCCCAATCATCGAGCCACGGGTAGGGGAGCATCAAACCTAGATTCATGATCAGACCCCCATCCTGTATGACTTTCATTTGGACTCGACTGAGGTTAGTAGATTCATGTATATGTAATTAAAAATGTGGTTCAATATCATTTATTTACATATTGTTTATTTTTTACAAATAATGATCTAATTAGTTCGAATTTGAATGTGTTATATTGCAGTACCAGCGTATGGACGCTTACTTTGTGCAAAAGAACTCACATAGGATTTCTGGTGGTACTTAAAGTGTCATAATCTATATATTTCCAAGCTTATTTCATAGGGCATATTCACATGTGTGATACAAACTTTGGATAATTTCATACATGGACAATTTATGGATGCACACCATGGACATCATTTTAGTTTATGGATGCTTATTATTTCAGTTTATGGATGTTCATGTGATATTTGTAATTTGTATACATTTTCATATATGGATATTTTATTGATACATGTATTCACTATTTCAGTTTATGGATTTGTATTAATCTTGTTTATGGATGCTCATTAATTTTTGAAGTTTAAATGGACATGTTAAGATTATTTTCCTAATTTAATAATTGTTTTATATACTATAACTTTTATTAGTAAAATATATGTTCAATTTTGATTTCCAGTTTCATAGACTAAGAAAATAAGTACAATCTTTTGTTATGATGCAAGTCACTTTGATACTTAAAATGAAATAAAATATATCATGTGTCAATCGAATATTGAACATGGAAATAATTACAATCATGCTTCATATTGGATTGTATAAAGTGTCCTTTAGTGCAATCAATATGTATGTTATTACAATTCAAATTTAAAAATAAATTATTTGAATTGTAAAGTCATCCATATTATATATATATATATATATATATATCTATATATATATATATATATATATTATATATATATATATATATATATATATATATATATATATATATATATATATATATATATATATATATGAAATTTTTTGCGACACACCCATACACCATTGCATGGACAACTTTTGTAAGTATTTCAATCAATTTCTTATCTCAAGGTTCAATTAAAAAACACAAATATGATTGAAACAAGTTTTATTCATTTTAATATTAAAAGATGTCATGTAAACAACAAATACATTTTATTCAACATTATTTATTTTGATATTATCTACAAGAGCTTAGTCATAACATGATATAAGTAAATCGTATTGAAATTTAATATATAGGTCAGACAACCATATATGGCAACATTCTATAATTTTATATAATGTTATCAACTTTCCTAAATTTACAAGTAGTTATCCAAATATTTCAATCAATTCCTTATGATGGAAATTTAAGTTTTATTTCATTTTTAAAAACTCAAATATGATTTAAATAAGTTATATATTAAATTTTAAAAGATGTGGAGATGTAAAAGTTACAAATACAAGTTTTATTTGATTTTATTTTGTCTGAAGTTATCTAAAAAATCTTAGTCACAATGCACATCGTCAATAATTTTTTTGTGCTTACATTGAAATCAATGCAAAATGTTAAACTAATTACCTTGAAATTAATGTACACCATATATCTAGTTACATCATTTTATCAAAAATCAATACCTTCACTTAAATAAATGCATCTAATGCAAGCAATCAAATAAGAAGAGAAATCAACATCTACACTAAAATCAATGCATCTAATGCAAATAATCAAATATGATAATTAGAAATCAACATCTACATTGAAACCAATGCATCTAGTGTTAGCAATCAAATAGGATTAGGAGTCAACATCTACACTGAAATCAATGCATTTATGCAAGCTCAATCAAACAAGATTATAAATTAACGTATTTAATGAAATGAATGCAACTAATGAAATAGAATTAGAAGTCAACTTATACATAGGAATTAAATCATCTAATTTGCAAGAAATCAAATAGGATTGTAATTCAACATTTGTACACTGAAATAAATGCATCTAGTGTAAGCAAATTTCTTTTGTTTCTCTCCAATCTCCATCTATATCAATATCTCCATCCATCTCTCCTTCTTTGTATCTCTATCTCACCCCCACAGAAACACACACACTCTCTTTTCATATCTATCTCTCCCTCCCTCCCTCTATCTCTCTCTTCTTCCCTCTCTCCCCCTTCCATCTATATATATCTATCTCTCGTTGTCTCTCCTCCTCAATCTCTATATATCACCCCAAAAACATACACATTGTTTCTCCATATCTATATATATCTCCCTCCCTCTCCCTCTCCCTCTCCCCCTCCCCCCCCCCCCCCCGTCGTCTCTCTCTTTGTCTCCCCTTCTATCTCTCTTCCCTCCTACTCTCCTCTCTCCTTCTCTCTCCATCGCCTTTGTCACACACTCTCTCTTTCTCTCTCTCTCTCCATCTCTCTTGCCACTACCTCTCTCTCTCCACATTTTTCTCTCTATATGTCTTCCTTATTACTTCCCTCTCCCCCCCCTCCAACTCCTTCTCCCTCTCTCCCTCCCTCTCAAGTCCTCTCTCTCTTCCTTTCTCTCCCACCTCCCTCTATCTCTACCCCACATCACTCTCTCTCTCTCTCTCTCTCTCTCAAGCTTCGTCCTGCAACTCTGTTGACTATCTTCCTCCATATCGCATTCTCTATCCCCCTTCTCTCCATCTAGAGTCCTTATTTGTCTTTCTATCTCACCCATAAAAATACACACTCTATCTCCATCTCTCCCTTGTCGCTCTCCCTATCTCTCTCTCCACCTTTCTCTCCTTATATGTCTTGAACTTATTCCTTCCCTATCTTTTTCCCCAACTCCATCTCTCGATCTCCCTCTCTTTCTCAGAGACTCTCTCCTCCTCTTTGTCTCTCCATCTGTGTGTCCCCCCCCTCTCTCTCTTACCCTTCTCTCCCACTCTCTATCACTCTATATTTCATAAAATTTAAAATACTTTGACAATTAAAATATTATGTTTAAATTATTTTTTTGATGTTGTACAAAAAATTAAATTTTTAATATAATACATATTTAAAATGCAAGATTTTTGTCAGACCAGGAGGTAACTCTTCAAATCAAAACTCATATCATTCATTCAAGTTGTTCATTATTATATACAAGGGGGAGTGACTGTTCGGTTCATCTCCCAATGATTCTCTAACTTCTCTACTGTTTATTTACATTAATTACAGTTGTACACCCAATCCCTCTAATTAGGTGTCAACATTCCCCCCCCCAATCTGAAGGGATGTTGGTGAGTCCAAGCATCGTTCTGAATTTTTCAAGCTTTTCTCTTCCAAGTTCTTTGGTGAAGATGTCTGCAATTTTCTCATTAGTGGAACAATCGCGGAGATGGATTGTTTTGGCCTCAACATGATGTTGAATCAGATGATATTTAGTATTGATGAGCTTTGTTCGATCATGGAACTTTGGGTTCTTGGCCAACTTTATTGCAGAGGTATTGTCAATCATGAGCGGAATCAATTGTACTTGTTTTACCTGCAAATCTTCAAGAATTTTCCTGAGCCACACAATTTCTTTTGTTGCCTCAGCTGTTGCCACATATTCTACCTCTGTTGTGGAATCTGCTGGAACTGATTGTTTGCGTGATCTCCAGGACACAGCTACTGATCCAAGACTCATAGCATAACCAGAAGTAGATACCCCAATTTCTTTGTCTCCATCGAAGTCTGAATCAGAGTATCCAATCAATCTGAAATCGCCCACCTGTGTATACTTGATTCCAAAGTTTTGAGTTCCCTTCAAGTACTTTAGAACTCTTTTTGCAGCAGACCAATGTCCCTCACAAGGCTTTTGCATAAATCTGGAGAGGATTCCAACAACAAACAAAATGTATGGTCTGTTAGTAGTTAGGTAGTTGATACCTCCTACAAGTTGTCTATACTTCGTTGCATCCTCAAATTCTTTTCCTTCAATAGATGTGAGCTTTAAGTTTTGTTACATTAGAGTAGTCAGAGGAGTGAATTCAATCATGCCAAACCTGTTCAACAGATCTTCAATGTACTTCTTTTGTGAAAGGAATATAGACTTCAGATGTTGAGTTACTTCAATACCAAGATAGTAAGGAACATAGCCGAAATCAGTCATTTCAAAACCTTTCTTCAATTCCTTCTTTATGGATGAAATGTAGCTTTCATTGTTCCCTATCATCAAAAGATCATCTACATATACTACAAGATATACAACTGTTTTTCCAACTTTCTTGACAAGCAAAGTTGCATCATCAAGATCATAATGTTTGAAATTGAGTTTCGAAATATGCTCAGTCAGTTTTTCATACCAGGCTCATGGTGCTTGTTTGAGGCCATACAAGGATTTCACAAGTTTGCATACTTTATGTTCATGTCCTTTCACAGCAAATCCTTCAGGCTGGGACATAAAAACATTTTCTTTTAGATCTCCATGCAAAAAATCAGTTTTTACATCCATTTGATGAAATTTCCAACCGTTCTAAGCTACTAGGGAAAAGAGTGTTCGGATGGTAGCCCATTTTGCTGTGGGGGCAAAAGTTTCCTCATAATCGACCCCTTCCTTCTGTGCAAAACCTTTTGCCACAAGCCTGGTTTTGTGCTTGTCAAGTGAGCCATCAGATTTATATTTTTTCTTGTAGACCCACTTGCAGCAAATTGGTTTAGTTCCTAATGGAGGATCAACCAGCTTCCAAGTGCCATTCTTTATCAGGGCATCATACTCCTTCTGCATTGCTTCTCTCCATTCATCATGAGAAGCAGCTTCTTTGAAGGAAGTTGGTTCAAAATACGTAGACAACTTGAATTCACAATCATAAGAAACATCCTATCAATAGGTGACTCAGAGGCATCTACATTACCTCCATTTTTTTGGTTTGAATTTCTAGTTCCTGTCTTTCCAACCTCATCAGGATGTACACTTTCAAGTGTCTTTGTCAGCCACTTTGGGGGACCTTTCTCAGATGGTCTAGGCTGCTCTGTTGATTGAGTTGGGACTGAATCAAGATTGAGTCTCTCAATTTTGTCAATCACATCACTCAAAGTATCATCCGTTGTTGGAGTTTCATGTAGGGGAGAGAGTTCTTCAGAAGAATATTCCACAGATTAATCTAGTATAGGAATTCCCCCTTCAAGACGTGGAATTTGATTATCAAATTCTTGAAATGATTTTGTATTTGTGAATCTATCCAAGCGATCAAGTTGCCTTTCAACAACATTGTCAGTTTTGGATGATTTAAGAAAGATTACATCTCTAGATACAACAAATTTTTTGTTGACTTCATCATAGAGATGGTATGCTTTGGAGGTGTTTGAATACCCCAGGAAGATACACTTATGACTTCTTGCACCAAGTTTGTTTCTATGTACCTTTGGTATCAAGGCATAACTGGTGGAACCAAAGACCCTGAGATGCTTTAACAAAGGAATGTGCCCATACCACATTTCATAAGGAGTCTTGTTTCTGATAGCATTAGATGGACATCTATTCTTTATATATATAGCACATAGAACTGCATCAGCCCAAAACATAATTTTTACATTTTTGAAGAACAGCATGGAGTGTACAATATTTAAAATTGTCCTATTCATTCTTTCAGCTACACCATTCTATTGGGGATTATAAGGAATAGTTTTTTGATGTTTGATCCCATGTGAAGATAGTTTTCAAATTCATTTGAAGTGTATTCTTTTCCATTATCAGTGCGAATAGTGCCAATATGAGATTGTGCATCATTTTCAATCCATGTATGGAAGTTCTTGAATGTTTGAAAAGCATCAGATTTGTTATTCAATAAATAAACCCAACACATTCTGGTGTAGTCATCAATAAATGTCATCATATATTTATTTCCATTTGCAAAAGGAACAGACATTGGACCACATAAATCTGAATGAATGAGTTCAAGTCCTCTATGTGCTCTATGTGCTTCCTAGGAATTGTAGGCAAACCAGTAACACCATTTTTCTTCAACAAGTGGAGGTTGTCATAGTTCAAATGTCCAAATTTAGCATGCCATCATAAACTTGATGGAAGTGTACCTTCTTCATAATGAGAATTATATGAGAAATGTTGTGCACGAGCAGAGGTACCCTGCAGCTTGAGAAGCCTTTCTTCTTCTATCCCTGTCATGACAAGTGAGTGGTCAGATGCTTTTCTCACCTCAAGCTTGCCATCAAACGTATGAATGGAGTGACCTTGCTGGCGGATGTGGACCAAAGACAGTAAGTTTCTCCTCAGCTGTGGGAGATACAGAACGTGATGTACAAGAAATTCTGGAATACCAGGCAATTTAAGCCTGATTGTGCCAAGCCCTGATGGCTTTAGTTTTGATTGGTCTGCAAAGTATACTGCTCCATCAACATTGTCAGTAAACTCTTCAAAAAAATATTTTCTATGAGGCATGTGGCAAGTTGCTCCTAAATCAAGCAACCACTCATTTTTCGAAGAAGCAAGTGAAGCATTAAATAAGTCTTCATTTACTCCAATATTACATTGTGCCACAACATAATGAGCAGATTCAAGTGCTTTACCTTTGTCTGTGTCATTAGTTTTACCTTTGGGTTGGTTTCTTTGTTGCTCAATTTTGTCCCAAGGTAACTTGCATGTGGAGGCATCATGTGATCCATTTCTTTTGCAGCGTATGCAATGCAAATCTGACTTTTCTCCTTGAGAGTGTCTGCCCCCCTGCCTCTGAAATATCTTCCTCTTCCTCTTCGACCACCTCTTCCTCTGGAAGAATCTTGGGCAAGATTATTTTCTTTATGAGCAAGGCACACAGCCTCTTCAGAAGATTCATGGGCTGTCTTCTTTCCAAAAGCTTTCTCTCTTTCAGCAATTTTTTTCACAAGAGAGTCAAAGGTAATATCTTTGAGATTTCCATTTGCTTGCAATGACTCAAGATAATTGGAGTAAGTAGGATAAAGTGCCTTGAGAAAAGCGATCAGAGGAATATCCAATTCAACCTTAGTGACTTTAATATCATGCATTATATATTTTACTTCGGATGCAAGAGAAAGAGGATCATTATTTTGTAATTCAAGGGTGAAGAGTTTAATCATGAGTTGAACAACCTCAAGTGTAGAGTGTGAGTCATAGAATTCCTTCAGCTTTTGTAAGGCTTTGAATGCATTTGAAAATGGTGAAATATGTCGACTCACATCTTCACTTACTAATGTTGCAATCAATGCATAGGCTTTGCTTTTCTTATTTTCCCAAATGGTGAACTCCTTGTCTGAGGTAGGCTGGACTAGCGCTTCGTCTCCTTCTCCAATACATACTCCTTTCCATAGCTCATTAAAAAAGAGAGTGTGTTGGATTTTCCTTTACCATTCAGGATAATTATCCTTGCCGGTGAGAACTATTCCCACAATAGATATAATTGAATGCATATCGTTATACCAACAACGTTATACCAATAGCATTCAACCTGGTATCGCCTTCTTTCACCCATATACTAGAGTTTGAAGTTTAAGAGATGAATCGGTGGAGAGATGAATGGTGTTAAGAGATTAACAGCAGAGATGAGCATAGGAGATGAGCAAAGGAGATAAACGGAGGAGGGTCGTCGATGGTGAGCGATCAACAGTTATCGCAAGCAAAACAAGTCAGGGAAATAACCACGGCTAAAGGCGGATTTCGGGTTACAAGCGAGATTTCAGGCAGATAAAGAACAGTAAGTGGTATTGAGAGGGGAGTGCTCAATTCCACTAAGCGATTGACACGTAGCGACTAAGGGAGAGAGAAAAACCACTCGTATCGGGTCGGTAACTCTCGTGCAACTAATGCACCCGAAATCACTATAGACCGTCGGATTGTGGGAGTGTTAATCAACGGTGGAGATTAAAGGGCACTTTTCGGGCGGGTAACCGCCGTGCAAGTGGTCCCCCCGAAATCAATGTCAGCCGTCAGATCTAGAGGTTGAGATCAACAGTGGAGAATGAGCCAGATAAAGTGAAACTTCGGGAACTGTGTCCGAGCAGGTTTAATGAAGGGAAACCATATGATCGCATAGAAAACATGCAACGGTATTGATCGGGGCAAGGAGACTTGCGATATGTGATTAAAAATGGACCCGACGATATTTATATATGCGGGTTTATAGCATTTGATATCCAGCCCAAGGGAGGAAACTCAAGTCACTACAGTACCTTCGATGAATGTATTAAACGATAAATGAACAAAAGCTCTCCTTCAGATTCAATGCACCATTTGACGCAACAATAATGAATGAGATTTCATAGGGTTTTGACAGAGATGTCAGCCTGCAAAAGATGCAAAAAAAAGGCAAAACAGAATAGGAGTTACAAATTAAAAGGAAGCCAAAAAATGGTGCCTGCTCTGATACCATGTCAGACCAGGAGGTAACTCCTCAAATCAAAACTCATATCATTCATTCAAGTTGTTCATTATTATATACAAGAGGGAGTGACTGTTCGGTTCTTCTCCTGATGACTCTCTATATTGTCTATTATTTATTTACATTAATTACAGTTGTACACCCAATCCCTCTAATTAGGTGTCAACAATTTCAAATATTTCTTGTACATTCACGTGGAGGGAAAATGATAATTTTCCATGGAAATAAATTATCTAAAATTATCTAAAATATTAATGTTCCATCCACCTCCATCAAAGATACATAGAGCGCTTCATGTATTCCGATTGAAATTGTTTAGGTTTTATTTCTTTAAAGGTATCTTTAGGTTATGATTACTCCAGGATTTTAAAAAAATTATATATTTTATTATATTAGATTTTTAAAAAAATAGGTTAAATAAAATTAACATATAATGAGTCAGCTTGTATGACTATTTTTGTGTTAATCATTGTTTTGTTGATGCGTATGGTGTATGTCAACCAGCTTTATTAATGTGCTTGTGCTAGTATATATTATGATATAAGAAATTTATATTATATTAAAGTTAGTAATATTATATTAATCCAAAATTAATAAATTCAATATTAGCATTAAAATTTATTAATATTAAAAAAATTATTAATATTATTTCATCATTTAATTTAATAATAATAATAGTAATAAACTTTTAATATTAATATTAAATTTAATAAGATTTTTGCATGACATTATAACAAAAATTCTAATAAGATTTGGAATTTTAAACTAAGGTAAAAGTTTGACATTATAACAAAAATTCTAATAAGATTTGGAATTTTAAACTGAGGTAAAAGTTTAATTTTAGATCATTTAATTTTTTTTTATAGAGGCTCGATCGATCCCCTATTAAACATGTATATGGCTCGATCGAGGGTTTACGAAACCCTCAATCGATCTATTTAAATTTGAAATTTAGGAGCACGATCAAGCACTTTAAGCTCTTGATCGAGCTTCTTAAGTCTTAAAATCAACAATTTCAACACCCCTTCTACAAAATTTTCTGCAACTCCTTTGTGTGCCCTAGCGGGCTTAGGCCTAAATTTTCCTTTAGGTGGAAGAATTGATCACATTGGATTCATGATGGAATCCTCTATGCAATGGAATCTGAGTTTGACATTTTCGAATTCATATGATATTTTTCATCTAATTTCTTTTAAACATAATGCTTGAAAAAATTTTGAACTATTTTAAAGATGTTGAATATATCATAAAATATACACAATAAAAAAAATTCTAAAAAATACCACTATATTCGTTTACGAGTCCTCTTCAAAAGGTAATTTTGGTTTTTCAATTTATTTAAATAGTTGAAAAAAGCATTACTTCAACACGTGTTTGCCAAATACAATTGAAATATTACTTCACCAACTTCGAAAAATAATAAAAATATATATCTTTGCATAAAAAAATAAACTTTTAATATGAAAAACTTATCTCTCTCCATGTAGATCATGCTTATATATATATATATATATATATATATATATATATATATTACACATTTTAGACTAAGTTATGCTATGTGAACACACACATACCTCTTAAGATGTGTGAAAATTTGCAAGGACATGCATTTCATTTAATGAAAAATTGACATATTAAATGACACTAAATATTTTTGAAAAAAATATCATTAGGAAAACAACATAATTATCCACAATTTGTCTTTTTAATTTGAATCAAAATTCACAGTGCTTATATGAATTTTGAGCGCTTCAATTCGATAAAAGAAGAGAAACTTGAAATTTCATTGCCACATTTGGCCCAAAAGTGTAACCCATCTTCTTGCTTTCACCCTATTGTAACTCATCTCACTATTACTATGACCCAAGCTACAAAAATTAAATGTTTTCTTGTGCATATTGTAGATAGGTTAGAACGATAGAGAGAGAGTCTTTGTTGATTTAGATTGTGTTGTCAGTAGCAAAATGTATCAGAGTATTGAGGAACTCTAATACTTCACTAATTAGACCCATAACAAGTGCACCGATAATACAATCAACAATCAATGTGCGATAGTTCTTAAGGATGGAAATACAAATGAATGAACTCTCCTCCACAAAATACTGCTTTTAATTTCCAAAATAATCATTTCTTCCTATATGAAAACCATCAAGACCAACGTGCATATGAATGAAGAATAACATACCATATATATTCAATATATTCAATTCAACGCTCGCCAACTTTCAACATATACCATTATATACCTTAAGCCCCACAAAACTCAATTCATACATATACATTTAAAAACATTGTTGTCATGAACCATATGCACTTACATATAGTCATAAACCACACATAACCTTTAGAAAAAGGACTATTCAAACCATGCCATCAAATATGACCATTAAAAACTTTAACTTATGTATGCCCACCGTAAAACATATATCGGCCTTTAAAATTAGTTAACGTAGGCGTATACAATACATATCATTCAGGTTGACAACACACATATAAAAAGAAACAACAACCTTCATGGAAGACGGAATCAACATTCAAAATTGTTTAACACACCATTTTAAGCCAACGCACATAGCTCATATTGGTATTCAATATGGTTGCACTTAGCTCCAACATTCAACACTACTTTCATTTTGAGAGAGAATACACAAACTAGGGACAAACACTGCAAAGCCCACAAATTTTATTTCTTTGAAACATCCTAGAGAAAATTGTGTTGACCAATGAGCCGTGTTATGTAGTTTCAAATTCAAGCGAGACATTCATACATGCATTCACGTCTCTGGTTGATACTTCTTGAAGTGCCTCACGAAGCCATCATATCCTCCTCCCACAAACTCCTTTGACGTGGACTAGACCTCTAATCCATTTTTGGCTTTGTGGATTATAACTTCATTTTATCGTACACCATTATAGCTCTTGTACCTTAGAAGATCCACTCACTCAAGAAGAAATTCAAGTTCTCGTTGATAAAAATCATTGCCAAAACACCAAACACCAAGTAAATTTAGGTACAGATGGACTTACTCATAACATGCTAAATGATATGCACAACTATTGGAGATGTGCACCGACTATGAGAATAAAATGTATGGGTGTGCCAATGGTTGATATGAGAAATGTTTGTTATCAGTTGGAGGAAAAAACTGGTGAGAAAATAATTTATCAAAATTATGGCACCATCATATTATACAGAGGAAAAAACTACAATTGCCAAAATATAAGCATGTTATTCCACTAATTTTATGTAAACCACATGAGCCTCCCTATCCAAGGATGATCAAGACGACTTTTATGGGTTAACAATAGAAGAAACAACAGAGTTGAGAAAGAGAGGACTGAAAACACTAGCTTTGACAAAACTAAAAAAATAGAGTGTATTGGGATCTTGTGTGAATGGTACATGAAGCAAATTCATGCTCTCATATTATGAGATTCCTTTCACAAAAATGGAACCATTGAAATTCACCCCAGCAGATCATGTGAGAATTCCATGAAAATTTTGTTTTGGAGCCAAACCTAGGATCTATGAGATCGTTGACTACACTCTATGGAGAAATTATGAATATATTTCTCCAAGCTCTTTTAACAAGATTGGGGTTGCATTGTGTCAGTAGATGTGAGAGGAAGGGAAAATTCTCAAATGAAATTACTTGGAGGATAGTGCCTAGGGCGAGAGGATAAATGTTATGCATAAAGACATTAATTTTAGAACTTGACCAGAGAAAACGTAGACCATAAGACAACCTTGGAGACTGACAATCAAGGGCTATCCCATTTGAATTTACAGAACTTAGGATGAGGAGAACTCACTTTTGTTTCTACTATTGGAAAGAAGCCAGACGATATCAAACCCATCCTACGAGCTTTGGATACCTTCATGTTAGATACATGCTAAACATCCCAGTGTCTTAGAGGACATGCAAAAAATAAAGGCTTGCATGGGTTAATCGCTGGATGGGTATGCATAAATGAAACAATTAGTGTAGATATGTCAGAACAATTTCTTTTAAAGGGAGAATTAGGTATTGATTATCAAGCAAATAAACGTTGTGTTAGGATGGCAGGACAAGTTTCTGAAGGAAGGCCACAAAACTAATGGCACAAATTTCAGCAGAGAAATAATTCTCCACCTCTGATACCATGTTAAACATACACATGCAATGTGGACAAGATATTGATAAGCCCCAATATTGTAACAAGAATGCTACAACTCCCAAGGCTACCAACTTAAATTATCAACCCAGCGTTCGTACAAACTTAAGAGGTGTCAAAATTGTATGTGCAACATGCAATGTGTCCTTCCTTTGTTGATCTGATGAAATGAAGTGAATATCATGAAATCAAACAATAACCTAATTGAAAAAAAGGAAACATTAGTCTACTTGTAGAATGTAGAATGCTTTTTTGAAAAAGGAAATTTGATCTTTTCAACATTAATTCTTGTAACTGAAACATTAAAGAAGCATGAAATCAAGAACCAAGTCTAATATAATATGCATTGATGAATCACCCTTTTTATCACTATGTTCAAGGAAACTTAGCTTTAGTAACAGAATCCATGTACATTTCATAAGAAAACATCCATTGTTATTCAAATGTGGAAATATATCTTCTAATTATGATTGCATATTTGTACTTGCACGAATCAAGCCTAAGAGACAAAAAATAATATTTTAGAGCAAATATGGTCAATTTTAGATGTGCTACAGGAGTGCTACAGGAGGCCCTATTTTGCTACATGACGAGATAATTTCATAATGCCCAAGTAAATGAAATGAAAATAGGATGCGAATTATTTTTTATTAATTAGGGTGTCTTAGGACTCCATTCCAAGTGTAATCACTCCAAAATATCCTTGTTAACTCGTGCTAAAAAATAGCAGAAAATTACTACTCTAAAAACTAGAAATTCAAGAACTAGTGATCTAGTTAACCTACCAAATTCCTAACTTAATCAAGTGAAAATTCTATCAGGTGAATTTTGTTATTAACTTGAATGTTTTTATGACCAAATACAAGTGGAATAAACTCAAATTAAGCTCATTAACACTTTCTAAAAAATAGCAAAAAATTACTACTATTTTGCTACAAGGGACTTCCAGAAATTCTAGATTCGTGAACTAGTAACTCAATCCAAGTAGCTCATTGATGAATATGAATTTTCAAAGTTGTTCTAAGGATGCATCATGCTTGTGACTATGTGAATAAATTGAAAAATAGCTCACTTCAATCATTTAACCAATGTAACCTACAACAAAAGAAGCGTGAATAGTAAATGAAGAAATAAGAGATGCAAGTGAAAAAGACATTCAAAGGACATAAAGAAATTATACAAGAGGGATATGAGGCTCTTGGGATGGACAAATCCAAGGAAACACAAAGCCCTATGAAGGAAACCAAGCTTTAGAAGCTAAAAATGGCACCAGACTTCATTATTTGAATCAATCCAAGTACATCCCTATTAGAAATGAAAGTGGAGTTACTAAAGAATAAGTTTTCTCCACAAGTAGACAAAGAAATACATGCCCCTAGAGGAAAATTTGAATTGGTACTGATAAAAATTGATGGGGAAGCATTCTCCTTGAAAGGAGGCAGATTTCCCCTCCAAAATCCCTCAAAAAGTGGATCTAGTTCCCAACACTAGGATTTTGCATTAAATGACAAGGAACACATTCCTATATTTTCTCAATCATTGGAGCTCCAGAATTTGTGCAATAATTTAATAATATTTGTTGGCATTGTATTATTTGCGTTAATTTCAACATGGCAATGATGCTTCTAGTTGAGTTGACATTAGGATGATTGTGTTGGAATTGATGTCACTCATGTTGGTATGTGTTGGCATTTTCATTGATATACATGTCATGATGGTTTGTTGATGTTGCAAGATAGTTGGATGGTGTTGCTACAAGTAGAGGATGCTACTACGTGTTGATCATACAGATCTACATGTGATGGAGATTTTTCATGGAACACTAGTTGAGTTGTCAACTAGGTCTTCATTAGGTCTTCATGTCTATGCTTATGAGGATGACTTGTTGTAGTGATGTGATGGCTTGATGATGCTTCTACAGAGGTTTTTTTAGATCTGTCAAAGGTGTTGCATCTTGTCCAAATGTATGTTGGAAAGTGGAGGACTTGTTGGCACACTTTCCAACCTTGTTTGTTGACCCTTGTAGGTCAATTTGGCAGTGACACTTGGGAGACTTGTTTGATCCACTTGCATATGTGTACGAGGACATGGAAGAGGTTTGGAGGCTTGCACAAGAGATGGAGAAGATGTTCCAATAGGTGGTAGAAGTTCTAGACTGAAGGTTTGATGTTTTTACCTATGATCTGCACCAGTCACTCCCTTACAAGTTTATCAGATCAATTGAAAAGTCCTAGTCAGATGGAGACATGTCTACGAGAGTGACTGTACCTTTTGGTTGAGTTCAGACAGTGTCAAGTGTGCGACTGAGGCATTTCATGATATTTTCTCTCCATTCCTTGCACTATTCGGAAGGAAATTAACTTGTAAATTCCTAGAGGCTTCCAAAAAAAGTGAAAAAGATCGGAAATGGTTTGAAAAATTCCTCTCATGATGTGAATGCATTTAGTGCACAAGTTGTGGTGTTAATGGATTGATTTTTTTCCAATTTGTGCACCTTTGATCTTAACCCTAAGCTCAATTTCATCCTACATGTTTTTATATTCTACATTTTGGAGCTGATTGATGGTTGGTTGAGTATGAGAGTGAATTGGAGAAGGTTGCATAGTGGAGGAATGCTTTGGATTTTATTGTGAGCATAGATGCTTCAATGAGTGAGTGTAATGGCAATTTATGGAGCATATTTATGAAGCAGTGCATCAATATTCATATAAGATCTGAAGTTGTTGTAGTGAAGATTGTTTGGAGAGTTTTTGCATGTTGTTGGAGTATATTTTTGTTGGCGACTCTCACACATGTTTTTGTAGGAGATTTTGATGCATTTGGCACGTAGCCATAGTGTCTCATGATGCTATTTGCATTATGAAACATTATATTGTTGTGAGGGTTTGATAGTATTGAG